>JABWTJ010000603.1:0-99597 GCA_016801875.1 Solanum sitiens
TTATACCAAGGCATCACCAATCTCATTACTTATTTCATCAAGCCTTCTTTATACCAGGCATCAATCCATCAATAAAAAGGTGATTAGGTTTCTGTCAAGATTTTTGGGATCAAAGCTTCATTAGCTTATTTTATCACAATCACATAATCACCTTCATGCAAGCATAAGATTAAGCATATAGAAGGGTTTACAATACTACCAATACATATCATTCACTATTAAGAGTTTACTACGAATAGTATCAAACCATAACCTACCTTCACCAAGGATTCTTGATCAAGCAAGCAATCTCTCAAGCTTCTTGTTTCCTCTTGGTTGTCTCTCTCTATAGATCGTTCCTCTCTTCTCCTTGTTCTCTCTATTTTTTCTTCTTCCAAACTCTCTCTCTTTTCCCTAATTTAGCATATAATTAGGTATAAAAGATGAGGAAACCACCCACTAAGTAACTCAAGGTCATCTCCTTTACACCCCCAAGGATTTGAGTTTTTAACATTGACCCACTAAAATTTATAATTATAGCAAGAATAGTCCAAAACTCCCCTTTAAAACTTACCCAGAAATTTGACCCAGACTGGGATTACGCAACCTGTGACGGTCCGTCGTGCCTACGACGGTCCGTCCTGCACTTCCGTCACGACGGACAGAGAATTGCTCTCAGTACCCAATTCTCAAGAGTTGAAGTGTTCTGAAACGGAACCTCACAACGGTCCGTCATGTCTGTGACGGTCCGTCCTGCAGGTCCGTCACAGACTTCAGAGAATTGCTCTCAGTACCCAATTCTCAAGAGTTGAAGTGTTCTGAAACGGAACCTCACAACGGTCCGTCATGTCTGTGACGGTCCGTCCTGCAGGTCCGTCACAGACTTCAGAGAATCGATTTCAGCACTCAAATATAAGAATTCCAAGTGTTTGGAACGAGACACCCTCGACGGTCCGTCGTGCCCATGACGGTCCGTCGTTGGATACGTCGTCTCAGACAGTTTTCCAGAAATAAAATCTGCTGCTCAAAACGACTAAGCAGGTCGTTACAAAAATCATAACATAAAGATAAAAAATAAATGAAAATAAACAAAAACATTAAAGAAAAATCAAGACATCAACACTTTAGTGGAATTCAACTTATATTCATACTAAAGTGTGATGACTAACAACTTTTAATGATTCAAATATAACGACTATGGATGAAAGACTTATAATAATGGTTACTTTTCTTCTTCTCATCCGGAACACTAAACAATATTATAAAAAGAAAAACCTTGCTTCAAAGGATAAATGCAAATGCAATAAAATATTTTTATTTTACCAAATATTCTTATCAAATCAAAACAACAACAATAATATTATACTCAGTGTAATTCTCAAGTGAAGTATGGTTTTGATAAAGTTGAATAATATAATATATAACTTAAGTTAATTAAGAAAGCGAGGTGAATTTTGAAGTTCAGATTTCGGTATTCAATTTCTTTATCTTCTTCCTTTAAACCACATCCCATTT
Organism: Solanum sitiens; assembly: GCA_016801875.1. Lineage (NCBI taxonomy): Eukaryota > Viridiplantae > Streptophyta > Magnoliopsida > Solanales > Solanaceae > Solanum > Solanum sitiens. The sequence goes on from JABWTJ010000603.1 coordinate 1,495, forward strand.
TCTATTTTGTAAACTAAATTTTCTTTGAAAGGAATTTTGTAAATACAAATATATTTACGCTCCAGTTACCTCACTTTCCTCAAGTTCAACATCATCTATTGGCCTATCTCCTTCCAAATCAACATCTTTTGAGTAATCACCATGAATCTCTATTAAAAACAAACTCTCAGGAAAAGATCACAAATTCTTATTGTGTGATATAATACGATAACGATATGAACAATCAAGAAAATAGTATTTCCAAAATAATAAGTCAACACCTATCATATATCTAATGTCATCCTAATAGCCACTCATTGTTATAAAATTTAATTAGTTAGAGTTTGGGATTTGGCTAATCAACCTCTTGGTAAAAAGAGATTAGTCCTTGAGACCTCCTCTGTTCATCTTCTCTATAATCTAGGATGATTTTTATACTAATTATCTTGTGACTCCCTACTCATTGAAATAAAGGGCTACAGAAAAACTGAATTTAAGATACTTTGGTAAATTAAGAAAGGGATGACTATCAACAGTTATGTTACATTTTGGTTATGTTCATATATTTTTATCACAACCCATTCAAAATCATAACATAAAGTGTCATTAGAAAATGTTAATTTTCTTTATTAATAAAAAAAGATAAGTTACTGTTTAGACTCAACTAATATTAGGAACATGCAGAAATTAAGTTGGCTAGAACATCACGAAAAATCAGTTAAGTTGATGCAATTTCATAATTGAAGAAGATTTTTTTACTAAAAAAAAAAAAAAATTGTTCATCAAGTATCCTAAATTTCATGAGAGGTATTCAACCTAAAAATGAATCTGCGCATATAAAAAATTTGACAAGAAATGATTTTAAAAAATAAAAAATGCTTTTACTTGTAAGTATTCAAAAGTATAAATTTTAATAGAATAAAATAGCAAACCTGAAAAATTGAATGAGAAGAAAGGGCCAATGTAGTTTAGTAGAAAAAATATGGACTAAAAATGAAAAAATAAATAAAATAAAATTGGATTAATATAAGAAGTACAATAATCTTTACTTATATCAATCTGAAAATTATATTCACTTGTTGTTCATCTAAAATCTTAATTAAATGCAAAATACCCTTGCAACAAAATTTTTCTGAAAATGCAAATACACAAGGGAAAATGCCAATTATCACTTATTTTGCGTAGGAACAATGTTAGTTTCATGTCTATGATCTGTACAATATTTGGGATGTCATGCTCAAATTGCAATTTTTTTGCATATCATGATAGATAAACTTTTGAATATAAAAAGAAAAAGAAAAATTGAAGAGAGAAATACAATGCTTCTTAATTCTTTTGAAGACACATGTTGAAGAGAGAAATACAATTCCTTCAATTCATTTGAAGACATGCAAATTAAAAACATAAATTTAAAGAAAAGTTCATCAAAAAATATATCCAAACCTAAAATTGAGAAATGATATGCTAATTAGCTGAAATTATTTATCAAATCGTGAAACTTTAAATTTGAAGTCATGAAAAATGAAAAAGAAAAAAAATTATCTATAGAAACACATGAAGAAACTTCAATATGACAATTCAAATGTAGAAAATATGTGAATAATGATGATTGAAGAGGAAGATAACCAAGTGAGAGGAGAGTATGAAAGAAAAATGAGAGGAAGCCCCTCTATTTATAGTAAACTAAGGGTAGTTTGAACATGTGTTTTTAGTGTATTATCTGAAAAGTCATGACCATTCGGAGAAGTCACAACCCTTTGGAAAAGTCATAACTTATTGAAAAAAGTCACAACTATTTAGAAAAGTCACAACTAATCGAAAAATCACAATTCTTTGAAAAAAAGTCACAACTTATCGAAAAGGTCACAACTCAACAAAAAAGACACAACCTAAGTTATGGATATTATAGTATTTTAACATTCAAGTTAGGAGTTCATGCATTTAAGGTAAAATAGATATATAAATTGGCTGCTTGCCATTTGTTTCGTGCAACATATTGCATTATTGGCTCTATCGCTTTGGTGAGCTATGCACTTCCTGTTTATTTCTCTTATTTTTTCTATCTCACTTAGGGTTTTTGTACATCAATTGATTACCTATAAAAACAAGCCAAACAATGACATTGAATATAGGGTGCTTTATAAGCGTATGTTGTCATTAGGCAAATTATAGAATCCAAATAGACTAAATAAAGATGATGTAAATGATTTTCATGAGCAAATCATAAACCAAAAGATACTAGTACTTGACTATTTTGAATTGTCTTTACCATATATTGTGGTGGACAAGATGAGGGAAGCGAGGCTAGTGAAGAGGTGTGAGAAGTTGGTTATAGAGGAGAGGCAGTGGTAGGCCGAAGAATCATTGGGGAGAGGTGATATACATGATATGACGTAGTTTCAGGTTAGCAATGATGTGACCCTAGGTAGGAGGGTATGGACGACACGTATTAGGGTATAAGGTTAGTAGGTATTGTAGTGTTGTCTTGCGTGGCTGTTGTGTGCGATGTTATTAGTTGTGTTATTGTAGTTCTTGTGTTTTATATTTATCATTGTTTATTATTGTTTTTTAACTATTCTACCCTAGTAGACTTTTGCACCGATTCCTTGTTATTTGCTATATTATATTCATTGTCTCCTTCATTATACTAGAATTGGTTGCATTTGAGCCCAAGGTCATTCAAAAGTAGTATATCTACCTCCACGATGTGGTGGTAAGGTCTGCATACATTGTACCTTCCCAGACCTCAGTTGTGAGATTTCAGTGGATATGTTGTTGTTACCGAATATAGTGGAGGTTGTTATGCATTATTCATATTTTAAGAGAGATTGATTTGTTATGTTAAACTTTATGATAAACCTGATTTCAGCTAGGTTGAGTTTTTTTATGTTTTCTCCTGTCTGTTTTCATCTTGGATGGCGGGGTTGGTGTGCGTATTCTTTGCTTGTTTCCTCTTCCTGGATGCAATGTGTATTGCATGTGTGTGAGGATGCTCCATTAGGTTGCAGTAACAACAATTATGCATCAAGAGAGAATTGCAAAAAATGTGGACAACCAAAGGAGGTAGCAGCAATGCCAGCAATTGCAATCCCTGGAGCATCTCTCCCATCTCATCCAAATTATTTTGCCAGGGCACAAGGAGGTATGGAACAAAGGTTGAACATTGGGTTCATAGGACATGGATCTCTCCAACAAATTCCCTTGAGCTCTAACTGGTCTCTAGGGGAGGCTGGTCAATACAAAAGCCAGCCTGCTGATCGGTATAGACTACTGCAAACTCCAGGAGTTCCATATGCAAGACAAACGAATTAGCTGCTACCAGTTCCAAATGGATGGCGTAATGGTGACTGGCTCTGCAGTTGTGGCTTTCACAACTACTCTTCTCGAGCTCAAGTATTTGCAAATAGAACATTAAATACTTCCAATGTATCAAAAAGCATTTTAACTGGTGGTTTCATGTGGATGCACATCTTCTCTTGTAGTGCAAAAAAATGCAATGCTTCTACACCTCCAGCTTCATCGTCTTCTCTTGCCAGTACCCCTATTACAGGTTTGCACATCATAAATCTTTCATTGGTTTTCCGTTAAATTAATGAGTATAGATCACAAGCTTACACTTTATGCAAAAGAAGTATATATATCAGAATGCTTCTGTAGTCACTATCCTTATTTTAATTTTTTGTTGTTACCCTCCACCTTAGCTGCCCACTTTTTGCTCCCTTAGTTACTCAAACCCACAACCTCAGGGTTGGAGGTGGAGGGTGCTTACACTTGAGCAGCCCTCGCTTGTCACAGTCACAGTCCTTGGAGAGCTCTTTTTAACTATTTCTACTTTATAGCTGACTAGTTTTCCCAGTTTCATTTTAGTTCTTGCCAAACCATTGGAAGCTATACATACATGACATATATTGAGCAAGGGCTTCCAATTAATTTTACTTGTGTTGGGAGGAAAAACTGATTTGAACATTTGGACATGTTGATGTTTCTGAGCTGAATTTTTATTTAAAAATAATTCTTTTTTTTGTTGTAACATAGTGGGAAGATTAAAGGGAAGCCGTAAGTTGTGTTGCTTGGACTTGCTATTTTTCTGGCTTTGGTATTTGTCATCATCTGTTGTTTATTATGATTGGGTAGGTGATCTCACTATTTTGCTTCATATAACTTATATCATAGGTAGTCTTCACCACATATAGCAATATAGACCAATAACATGTTCATCAACATAACCAACATCATATAAGAGTAACATCTTATATCATAAGCATTATACATTTCATATTATCATATTACATAAGAACAATCTCCTTGGACTTCCCTTAGAGTCAACTTGTGCAATGTCTAGGTAGAGTCTCATACCCTACCTATACTAAGTAGACTCCTCAAGTTACCCTAGTCAATGTCCATTTACTTGTATTTCATTTTACTTGAGGAAACAATCGCCTTAACCGACATTAGACCATGTGAGCTAAACATGGAATCCGGTGTCATGAAGCCCCACACCGAAAGAAGGTGGTCTACCGGCCAAAGTAGAATCAAAATATGAACATAACATTCTAGGTGGATCCACTAGCTAGTATTCCTATGGTGGCAATATAGTTCAAGAACTAGGAGATATATTAGAGACCCATAGTTCCACATTACATTACATCATCTATCTCATGAGAGTCATTGTGAACCTACCTTCCAACTACGGAGGGGACATCTATCATATCTAGTTCATCGGTGCTAAGCTAAAGCCCATTTTTTTAAATAACCTTTAAGTCATCATTTATTCAAAAATCTTATCATAGGTCATAAGAGATTAACTCCTTGTATAAACAGGATCATAAGCTCTTTAGGTTTAAGATGAGAATTTCCTTTCATCACAACCCTTCATCCGTGGGATTAACATATAATAATCATATTGTGTAAGGTATACAAGATAAACATCATCAACTTCCATTATCATATCCTTACCATGATCCCACATTTAACATATTCATAGGCCAACATATATGCATAGCAAAATCATACATACTTAAATTTCATAGCAACATCAATTATAGGCCAACATCAATATAGTAGAGAAATCATGACTTTAGAAGACTTACCTATTCCTTCCAAGAATCTTCATCAAGCACTTACACTCAATTCATAACAATCATTGCATAACGTAGTGAAATACTCAATAACATGACCAATCCCAATCACTTTCGTCATACACAAACAATTCATAGTTTAGGGATAATGGAAAAAGGGTCATTTAGGAGTTCATTCAAGCTATAGTTCCAATCCCAACATTTAAATGACATTAAGTTGTAGATACAACATAATCGAAACCATTATTTAGAGATGGAACATGCTTCAAACGAAAACCAACATTACCATATAAATTATTCAATAATACATACTTAATTAGCCATATAAAATCGTTGTTTTTCATCATTGGTCATAAATCTCAAGTTAGGAAGAAAACCAATTTGTAGAGTAAAAACCCTAAGGATTGAATTGTTGAAAATCATCTTTGAAAGGACCTCTTGGAGAAAGGAATACCAAGATTGAAAAACTCATACCTTATTGACGAATATTCCACGAATTTTGAATGAAAATCTTGAACTCTTCGTCTTCTTCCTCAAGCTTTTCTTGTGCTTAAATGGAGGTTGAAAAGAGAGTTTTTAAGAGAGATGAGAGGGATCTTTTTATTCTGATTTGAAATGCGTGAAAGTGGCCTAAAACTGACCTAAAATTATTATAAACTCTTCCCCTAAAATACCCAAAAAGACCACTCACTTAAATGGATCTTTTTGTGAAGTTAAATTGACTTAAAAACGACGCAGACGAATCTGAGAAGTGGCTGCGCGTCGCGGGGTCAATTTCACATTTTATTTTTGAAATCCGGGTTGAGAAAGTAAGTCTCGTGGAGGCCCCTCATCGTGGGCAACTTTTTGGCCTCCACGTGATGGTTGTGTGCAGGCTGCTTTGGCAGGCTACTTGCCCATATTTGGGTCATCCTCAAGGACCCTTCGGGCGGTCCTTGGGGAGTCATTACCGGATGTTTGGACCCTTTGTACTACATATTACATATTTAAAGTCTTTTTACAAGTTTTGGACTTCGTTTGATACTCCCAAACCTTCACCAAACATGGGGACATCTACTAGTTCCGATTAGCTAGTTTCCAGACGTCAATGTTTTTCTTTGTCGTTATGGCTCTAACCTTTTCTAATTGAGTTTAATACGTAATTATAGGTCTGAAAACATAATTTCAATCATTATTAATGGGATAAACTCTTAATTCATGGAACTTCCGGAGTGTTACATAGGGTCTGTTTGGAATGACATTTGGTAATTGGAATTGGGGTAATTACCAGGGTAGTAATTACCAGCATAGTAATTACACAGTCTAGTAATTACAGTGGTCTGTTTGGTTGCCACAGTGTAATTACACATGTCATGTTTGGATGCCACAGTGTAATTACACATGTTCAGTTTGGATGCACAATTGCAATCATAATATTATATTAAATTTTAAAAATATAAATTAATTATTAAAAATTTTTATTAGACAAATAAGAAACTATATAATTGGTATTGAATTAAATATATATATATATATATATATATATATATATATATATATATATATATATATATATATATATATATATATATATATATATATATATATATATTAAATTATATTAATTAATAAACATATGTTCTTAACTAATATTATGAAAACAATAATTGATTTATATTTTTTCAAATTAAAACATTTCAATTGAATTGATCATAAAAACTAAAGTATAAAGTATCCACTAATATCGTGAAATCCATGTTTCATAAAAAGATTAATATATAAATAAAATGTCATATATTATTAAATGTTTGACAAAAAATAATCTATCAAGTCTAATTAAAAAATAAATTGCAATGTGAATTTCATATTACTAAAACAAATTAAATGAAACTGAAATTATAACATAAGTTATAAATTCAAAGAAAAAAAATCTTACATAATACTCTTATTGCTAATTTCAACATAGCATACATAAATATGATTTAAATTCTACTTAACAATAAATTCTATTTTAATTTAAAAATTATAATACTAATAGAATTATGGTAGTGAGAAATGAGCATGGCATAAAAGATAGATAATACGGAAAAAAATGCGTAGAATCATATGAAGTAAGGTTGAGAACGAGAAGAAAATGAAATTTAATTATATAAAATAAAAAGTAAACTTTTAGAATTTTTTAGAATAATAAAAAAAATTTAAAAAAAACTTTAAATAATAGAAGTAAAAAATTAAAACAAAAAATAAAAATAGAAATAAAAAAAATAAAAAAAGTAATTAGCTGGTAATTACACCATGTAATTACCAGCAATTCACAACCTTTTGCTATGAATTGGAGAGTGTGATACCCTTTGTCAATTACACCAATTACCTGCTAACCAAGTAATTACTTGTCCAACTAAATAAGACAGACAATGTAATTCCACATAATTACACCAAATTCAATTACCAGGGTGTCCTTCCAAACATGCCCTTAGTATTTTTTGGCTCCGCTGAAATTGAATCTGAGACTTCAGGACTCTCAACCACTTCATTGACCATTATGTCACACCCTTAAGTGCATAATGTGACAAGTTTATAAATGTGCAATATTTATAGAGAGTAAATTAACAAGGGGATATATAATTGCTATTACTAAAAGCCAATTTATAGCCTATTTGGATACACTTTAAAAAAATTACTTATTTTAAATTAGTTTAGTTTAAACGTGCTTTGCTGAAAAATATTTTTTTTTGATAAATAGTTTGTATTTTATCAATAAATTTTAGAAACAGTTTTGAATATCAATTAATATTTGACCAAACTTTTTAAAAGTACTTAAAAATGTAATTTTGTCAAATACTTATATGAGACTCTTCAACAATAGTAAATCAATTATTGAAGCATTTAATTGTTATTGAATTTGAATTTTTCTAATTGATAATTAGTGATACACAACTTCTGTTTTAATTTGTTTGTATGTCTTATTCGGATTTGGTCTAACTTTATAAAAATAAAGAAGACTTTTGAAATTTGTGGTCTTAAACTAAATATATGTAGAATGGTTTAAAATATTCTTCCATCCTGTGGTCTTAAATACCCACGTGAAAAGTTAAAATTAAAGAGTCTTCAATAAAGAAAAAATGCATCTATTTTAAATAGACTAAAAATTAAAATAAGAAAAGAAATTTAAACGAGAGTATTTTAAATGATCCTATTTTTATTATGTTCTTAGTTCTTTGAATTGAAAGGAAAAAAGAGAACGTGAGTTGCTAGTCATTTTCCATTTTGACAACTCCTATAGGGATGACAATGTGCTGGGTGGGTTAACTCAACACGCAAAATTCTCAATCCGCCCTATCCCACCTCGTATAACATTTTTTTCTATTCTCAGTCGACCTACCCCGTATAAATTCGCTCTGTCCTTATAACACCCCAGAAAATTTTTGCGGTAGAGTCGAACCATTCTTTGTTGAGAGTAAAATTTTACTGAGGACTTGAAATTTTCTTAATTGTTAAGGTCGCTTGATGTAGCACCTTTAGTTTCAAAAAGAACTAAAGAAGAGTCATTCCTAGGTTCTTCTAAGTTTTAGGTAAACTTGAAACAACCATAACTTTTAGCACATGATGATTTAGGAGACCCATAAGGTATCAAATGAAAGGACTTGGAATCCTCTTTCCAGCGCCATTGAGTTTGCTAATTTTCAAGGTTGTATGAGGGAGATATGCTCATTTGAAGTCGGGTTGTCCAAATAAGAAAAATTACCTGAAAATATGAAGGGTATTTTGGTCTTTTCCTTACTCGATCAGATTAAATAGAATTTTAGTAATATTTTGGGGACAAATATAACTTGAGTCAGTTTTTATAAATCCCAATACGCTTAGGGGTCGTTTGGTGTGCTGCATTATAAGAAAAGTTCATGTATTATGTAATGTATTATTTTATACTATGTTTGGTTGGAACTTAGGTCTATGTATAACTAATCCATGGATTATTTATACCTCCTACATGGTATTATGATGTATTACTAATACCTTCCATTTGGAGGTATTAGTAATACGTAGGATATAATACCATGGGATAAGTCTATGTAAAGACAATAATATCCCTAAAATCACTTCAATTATTTACTTATTTTCTTGATTCTATGATTTATATTTATAGTTTTATACTAGTAAATTTATTTGAATAACAACAAGAGAAAGCTCAAGCAATAGGAAAATATCCAGTTTCTGTCGCAACATATTAGCTTACAAATTATGTAGAGAGAGTTGTTTGTTACTAAATAAATCCAATACAAATTTGAAATGTGAGTTGTGTATTTGTATATGACGTTTGTAATCTTAATTTTGTGTGTGTTTTGGGGGGGGGGGGGGTTCTAATTAATTTTATTCCGAACAATTGAAAAAATTACATACATATTAAAATTACAAGTTGCAATGTTATGTGTAAATGTATGATTTATTCAATTTTACGATTGTCGACTGTTATTAAGATGACAATTATTTCTCCTCAAATAATTCAAGTAAAAGTGTAGCAAACATGACAACAAAGATTTTGTTCTCATAGCTAGTTAGAAGGCCATAGAAAAATATAACTTGTCCGGTAATTATATACCTTGACCCACTTACAAAATAATTCAAGAGTATAATTGAAAAGAAGTTTTTTTTTATAGAATTTTAATCCAAACACAAGATGAGGTGGGAAACAATGAACCAAACACCTGATAAAATATGCATTACATTACTAATCCATGCACTATTAATCCTTGCATTACTAATCCCTGCTTTATTAATCTTTGTACCAAACGACCCCTTAGGGTTTTGTACCAAACGTCCCCTTAGGATTTTAGAAGAGAGTTCATTCAACTCATTCGTAAGTTCTTTTAAGTTTTGATGTACGATTTTACTTGGGTCAACTTCAAATGACCATATCTCTTAGAATATAAGGAGTTACGTAACCCATAAACTAATAGGATAACAGGCTGGCAAACTAAAATATTGAGCTATGGAGGAAAAGCGACACTAATCAAACATGTGTTACAGTCTCTCCCTATTCATATTTTGTCAGCCATCTCTCCTCCGTCCACAATCATCAATTAGATTCAAAGCATTATGGCTGACTTTTTCTGGGGAACGCAGAACAACAAAAAGAAGTATCACTGGTCTTCCTGGAAGAATCTCAGTTTTCCTATTGATGAAGGTGGGATTGGAGTTTGACTACTGGGTGATGTTTGTATGTCCTTTCAGTATAAACAGTTGTGGGTGTTTAGGTCTAAACAAACATTGTGGGGACATTTCCTCAAGGCAAAATACTGTCAGAGATCCAATCCTGTGAGCAAAAAGTGGGACACAGGGGACTCTCAAACTTGGAGACATATGATGAGACACAAGCATACTATTGACAAGCATATTCACTGGAAAATCAATTCTGGGAATTGTTCCTTTTTGTGGAATAATTTGTTGGGAGTTGGACAACTAACACAATTTTCTATTGACAGTAACATATTCAATAAAGCTACCATATCAGATTTCATGGAAGATGGCCATTGGAACATAGAGAGAGTTATACAGTAGGCTCCATCCGCCCATGTTCACAATATTCTCGCTACTCAATTTGCTTTGCAGCATGGAACAACAGATACTCCTATTTGGAGTCTCAATACTGATGGGAAATTCTCTTGCTCATCTGCATGGAATGAAATTAGGGAGAAAAGAGCTAAGACAAAGATCAATGCAAGTACTTAGCACAAAAATATCCCTTTCAAATGTTCATTCTTGATTTGGAGAGCCATTAGGGGGAAGCTACCTACTAACGAAAAAATCAGCAGCATTGGAGGTGATATATCAACTTGTTACTGTTGCAATAACCCAGGCATGGACACCATTGAGCATGTATTTAATTCTGGAAATTTTGCAAAGCACGTCTGGAAATTGTTTGCAGATTCTTTAGGCATGCAGACAGATCACATCCCCCTAAAATCTATACTCATGAGATGGTGGTCAAGTACGTACAAAAATGAGGCTCATAAGATCATTATGCAATCCACACCCATCTTTATTTGCTGGAACTTGTGGAAAAACAGTCAAACATGGCAAGGGTCAAATTTGCTGTTTTTAAGGACACTTTCAGACTTCTCTATACGGTTTTTCCCTACATCCAATGGCCTTTAAGCTGGAGATAAATGATCCCATGGTAGAGGGTTGTTCACATGAGATGAAAGTTACAAAGGTAATATGGAACAAGCCTCGAAATCATTGGATTAAACTCAATACGGATAGTAGTGCACTGTCTAATCCTGGCAGAATAGGGGCTGGGGGAATTCTCAGAAATGCATAAGGGGGGTTGATTATGCATATGCAGTTCCATTGGGCGAATGAACGAATAACCAGGCTGAAGTCGAAGCTGCAATTTTTGGCATGTCTTGATGTATTCATCTAAAATTCAATAATGTAATTTTATAAGTGGACTCTCAACTCCTTATGGATTGGATACAAAGAAAAATCACACCTCCATGGAACATCTCATGTCATATTGAAAAGCTTCTCAACATCATCACACAAATTCAAAATTTTATCTGCATTCACACACTAAGGGAAGGCAACTTTGTAGCAGATGCGCTCTCAAAGCATAGTCATCAGATCACAAGCCCCCAAGTTTATTTCAATATTCAGCAAATCCCAAAGGATGCAGCAGCCTACAATCAGTTAGAAAAAGCTGAAATAGCAAGCTTCAGAAGAAGAAAAATGAAAAGAATTAAAAAGCCTCCCTAAATCTTCCTTTATTTGGAGGACTTAGGAAGGAGCTCGAACTAATTCAAGTCCTCTACTTTTTTTTTTGATCTACCAGTCAAGGACAGAAATTAGACTCCTTAGGTTTAGTTTGCGATTGAGTATCTTCCTTCTTTTGTAAAGTGAGAGTCTCCCTATAGCAAGGTCTTGTTTGATTATAGCAAATAGTCGAGTCTTTCTTTTACTTGTAAAGGGAGAGTCTCCCTCATTTATGCTTTCCTAGATTCTGTGTACTGAGAGGAGTCCTCTCATAGGTACTTAGATGGCTAGGTTCCTTATTAGTCCGGGGAAGAGTTGGAGAACTTATTAAGGTTACTTAGTAGGCTACCAACTCTTGAACCACCAAACTTGGAGATAAGGTTTATGTCCCGCTCTGTGTACTTTTTTGCATTATATCTATGATAAGGCCTAGGGGTGTTGCTAAGCCCCTGACCCCATCAAGGGTCATTTTTATGAGAAGAAAAATGGTATTTGAATCTTCTTTCCAACGCCACTAATTTTGCATCAATCCCATTTATGAGTAAAAATTTATGATCATTTTAGTAACTGATACAGTGTAATGACAAATTAGTCGACGAGAAGACATTGAAAAGGGTCTTTTTGTCTTTTTACCTCCAAGAAAATCCTAAAAGAATTTCTTGATTAATTAAAGAACCACACCAATGAAATGATCATCTTTTAACCCATTATTTTCTTATCTCTCAAACCCTAGGGCAAAACCCTAAGGAAAAATTAAATTAGATAACTCCATTCAAGATCTTTAAATCTTTTTCAGATCGTTTTCAAGATTCTTCTTCAAGGTAAGTCCTTCTCCAAGATCATTCTTTCCAACTCAAATTTCTCCATAAAATTATGAACACTAATGAATACCATAATTCTTGGCCATAGAATTTCAACAAACTATTTCAAGAAATTTCAAAAAATATTTTCTTGATTTTTCTGCTTCATGTTATGGTTTCAAGGCCTCTAATCAAGTTCTTCTCAGAGATTCTTCAAAAACCTTGTTATTTTAGGTATGTAAGGCTATCATAGTGTTGGACTAGTTCGTCCTCACGCCCTACATCTTCTTTCAAATCAGTAAAAGAGAAATCTAGAATTCTACACCTAGATTTGAGTATTTTTTAGCTAAGTTGATTTGAGTTCTTGAGTTCATGGTTCTTTTAAAAGTTACATTCCTAATTATTGAGTCTCTATATTGTTATTAAGATCCCTGAGTTGATTTGTTCATGTTCATATTTTAGCATGAACCTTATTTTGAGTTAAAAATCTTGAGATGCTTTTTAACACCAACAATTCAGTTTAAATTGAGTTTTTTTAGGAAGTAAAAATGAGTTTTGAGAAAAGAGTTTTCTAAAACATGATTAGTATAACAATCGAGTATGTCATCAATGTATGAACAATATGGTATCAAGATATATCATCAATGTTTATGCAGTATGACTTCCCGAGTCATCAATAATCATACTATAATATGATTTTGATATGTTTTGTGAAAGTATTTTCAAGTATGAGTTGAGTAAGAGTATAAGGGGACTATGTATTCCCAGAGGTATCAATTTTAACATTGATAAAAGAGAAACTGAGATTTCTAAATGAGTAATTAGTTTAAAAGACATTTCGAGAGCAAATACCTCTTTTAAAAGGATAGTTTGAGTAATTATTACAAACCACGGGAAGATTTATGTTTTAAAATATATGAGCATGAGTGTATATAGATATTTTTGGGAGTAGTATTGAGCACTGATATAGGGGTGAGTTCAGGCAACTCACCCCCCATAAACCATGTATGCCAACACGGGTAAAGGTGTAACGACCTATTTTTATTATTATAGAAAAGCTGATGGGGAAGAATTTTGGGCAGAAAACTTCTTTTGTAGTAATTTGGAAATTCTAGCCTAGTCTAATCTTGGACGAAATTTGAGTCATGGGAGGTTTAGATAAATCTGGTAATGAATGGAGGGGGGGTCTAATTATGAATTTTATCCTATGAGTGGATACCCAAGACATTCGGTAGCATGTACGGCTTTACAAAATCGAATTTGGACGAGTAGAACTCTCGAAATTGATCTTGGCGTGAAAGGGTAGTTTCTAAATGTTAAGGGTTGAAGGTGTGTTGTGAAATGAGAGCTTGAAACCCAAATTCTAAGCTTCTCTCTATGCAAGCCGTCGGGGCGGGGCCGCTTTGGTGGGTTAGATACCGCTGTGGCGGTACAATCGCGAACTTAAGTCGGGAAAAACTCAAAAATTGTTATTTTTTTTACAAAACATTGTTCTTGAGAGGTAGGATATGACCCAAGGTGATTCTTGACAGTTTTCCATGATTTCTAGTGCTAAAGGTAAGATAGTTACTCCCTTAGTTCGTGTTTTGGTTTAGAACATAGAATATTGGGTAATTATCATTGGGGTAGGGTTTTGGTTTGATGCCGATGGTGGAAAAACCCTAATTGAACATTAGGACCTGGGTTTGGCCTCAGATAGATAATTTTAGTTATAATCCGGATAAGTTAGACCTTATTTATTAATCCATGCATTATTTAACTAATTTAGACCAAAAACAAGCGGAAAGAAAAGACTCAAGTGTCTTAAGAGGATTCAAGCTTGATTTCAAGGTAGGTGAAGGTTTGATTTCCTATTTGTGTGATATGTGCTGGTTGATTTCTTCATTTTATGCATGCATGTATGTGAATAGTGAAATGTGAATCGAACCTAATAAAATGATTATGTGTGAACTACTAAATGCAATGAACCTACTACTTGACCAGGTGACTATATGTACTATGCATTATACTGTGTTTGTGATTGTGGCTGTGATGATTGAATCGGGTGTCACGTTCCAACACATGCATTGAATCACTGTCACGTTTTGACACATATATTGAACTCGGTGTCACGTTTCGACACACTAGCAGTTTGGATATGGATTTCATGAAAGTACCACTTGTGATTATTATGTTTATATCTATCTTTCATTGATATTATAGATTGTATGTTGCTCTAAAATGATGACTTAATTGTGCATTTCATTTATGTTTGTTGACTATGTTGTAATTACATATGTATATTGTGCTTACTAAAGTGGTCGCATGATCAGACCAATACACTGTGGTTGTGTACTAATATTGCACTTGCTTTTTTTTTTGTTAAGTACAGGGCATCTTCATGTGACTACTGACATACCTCGGTTAGGAGATCACTGAACGAGACCGGATTCAAGGGGGATCCAATTCTTCCAGGCTTCTTTGGGTCATCTATTGTTTTGTCCATTACTTTTGTATTCATACTTTATAGTTAGACATATTTGTGTTAGTTTCGGGGTTACAACCCTCAGTCTAAGACTTGTCGTTTGCAGAATTCTGGTACATTGACCTTCAGGCTAGGGGTTGAATTTCTGTAATAGTTATGTTTAGATATTCATTTAAGATTTCAGAGTTTATGAAAACTCCATGTTATACTATCATTTAAACATGCTTCCATACTTCAAATGTTTAGTTTTTTTGGTTTAAGTTGCTTAATTGGGTTTAATGATTCTCCCACCAAAAGGTCGGTGTGGGTTCTAATCACGACGATCTGGGTCGTGACAAAATGATCATACTGTTATATGATTCCTTATTACTTTTTAAGCATACTTTAGTGGATCCACTTAGTTGAGGAAATCTATATCCCGACAGGGTATAGGACAATTTCGACAGCGTGGGCGAGACGTTGTATCATCATGTAGCTCATAATGATGATTGTTGATTAAATAATCTTCCTTTAGAGTTAAACTGTATTTTTATCTATCACTTATTATTTTGAGTTCAAAGATGAGAAAGTATTTTGTTAAGTTTTAAATGATTTAACTCTTTTATTTCTTTACATTCAACTTGACTACATTGTTATCTATTGCAGTCCTTCATTCGTGTTTTTGTTATCCAACTATATTGCACACTCATACATTCAATGTACTGATGTCATTTGACCTGCATCTTTTTATGATGCAAATATAGGTGTTCAAGATTATCAACTGACACTTCATTGAGATCACTGTACTCTCGGGTTAGCTTTGGTGAGCCACCTTGTATTCCAGAGGACTTCACAATTACTTTTCATTTAGTAGTTTTGAGGTGTCATGGGTCTTGTCCTGACATCCTTTCTTAAATAGACAGTTTTGGAGAGTCTTTTAGTTTTCAGATATTTTAATTAAACTTATGTTTCATACTAAGTATATTGGTAAAATGCCTAAATACCTCCAACCTATGTCCAAAATCTCAGAGACACACTTATACTATACTAAAGTCCTATTACCTTCCGAATTTATTTTATAAATAATTTTCAACCCCTTTTCGGCCTACGTGACACTATCATTAAAAAATTGTCAACACACGTTGGGCCAGGAGATAGTTTGAGATTCAGTAAATCAATTTTAAACATTTCTTTCAGTTTGATGTTTATGTATGCTCAAGTTAGTCTTCCTCTTGTGGTGATGATTCATTTCTTTCAATTTTCTTTAATTTAAAGAACATGATTTTTATAATTTCTTTTATTGTTCTATGATTGAATATAGTACTTCTGCATGAGATATCTTGTAATGATCCATTTGGTCATTTCGAGTACTAGAGCTTTTTTTATCATAAAATATATTCCGATTGATTCTAAATGGATATTTGGAACTATTTGTGACTGCAATTATGAAATTAGTGGGGTAATTTTATTATTAATTTAGTTGGTGGATAAAGGAGGAGAAACTAAAATTAGTAGGGGTTCATTTTTACCTCTTTTATAATTGGTATTTAAATAATTAGGGTTTACTAATAATTGAGTGATTAATTAAAAAAAAGGGGGGCTCGAAGGTTAGCAAAAAGCGGCAATGGAGAATGGCCAATTTAGGTAATGATTTTGGTTTTTAAGAAAAGGAAATTTGTCTTAAAATTGAATGCACTGATATATTTCTTCTTGAAGTTTGAATCAATTGTTTAATAGTTAGAGTGATTAATGTGATTGGCTGGTAGATAGATATATCACTACATATATTACTCATATTTGTCAATTTTTTAGTTTCTAAGCCACATAATAACATATTATTAAATGTGAGTTTGAAAGCAATTTGGTTTAAATTACTATAATTTAATTATCAACTTATTTGGGTTGTGTTAACTGTACTACGGGTTGAAGGAAAAATGATTTCCTTGATTAAATTGGGCAGTTCCAATAACTGTAGTGATGTGTGATGCCTTACGGATTTGAGAAATATTATGGCTTGACTTCGATTCTTCGCTGGAGGTAGGTTATAGTTTATGTTATTTGATAGTAACCCCTTAATAGTGATTGATATGTATTGAATGATATTGTGAAGTTTTCCATGTACTTGCTTGTGTGGTTGTGTGGTTTGTGATTGGTCTAAAATCTTGAGACCCTGGAATTTATATTCTTGAACCCTCTTTATCAAAGTGATGCCTTGAATAAAGAAGGTTTGATGAAATATTATCAATGAATTGAAAGTGGTGATAATAAATGATAAATTAATAGTATAATTGGATCGGAGTGTCACGTTCCGACAAAGTATAATTGGATGGGAGTGTCACATTCCGACACGATATTTTTTGATCGGAGTGTCACGTTCCGACACGGTATTGTTAGATCGGGGTGTCACGTTCTGACACGGTATAATTGGATCGGAGTGTCACGTCCGACACGATAATATTAAAGGAAAAATATATTGAATTAACAGAATGTACTCAATCTCAAAGAACTCAATTCCCCAAATGGTTTGGTTGGAGGCATGAGTCCTATGGATGAACTTTATATTGTTGACTTATTACACACTTACTTTAGTTTTGTTGACACTGGTTCATGTTGTTTGTTGCTTATCACCTGTTAAGTGCTATAGTTGAGTTCATACTATTATTCATTGTATATTAGTTTCTATTTTGTGTTGGCCGATGATACCTACTCAGTTCATGTTGCCCCGTACTGAGCCCTACTTGTGTTTTTCTTTGTTTTCCTTTTAAGGAGTGCAATGAGTGTACCAATGACTTCGATTGACCTCATCTCTAGCCACTCTCCAGCATATCACGTTCCAGGGTGAGCTATTCATTCAAGCTTGTGTTGGATTCTTTCGTACATGTTACGATGTCTTATGTTTTCGGACACATGCCATATTATTGTTTTATTTTGGCGTATTTGATATTTTTAGACTTAGTATATGGAGATTATATGTATTTGATGTGATGACTTTCAGGTTTTGGGAAATGACACTTTAATAAGTTTGGAGCTTCGCATTATTTTTGTTTTTAGTAGTTGAATTAATGGTATATATTGGGGTTTGGATTCCTTGGTTCTTCCACTTGGGAGGTTAAGTGTGGCTGCCACTCGCGACTCATTTTGGGTCATGAAAAACTTAGTATCAGAGTGTTAGGTTCAATGATCTCATCACACAAGGACATGTCTAGTAGAGTCTTGAAGAACGGTAAGGGGACGCCTTTACTTTTCTTCGAGAGGCTATAAGACTTTAGGAAAACTTCATTCCTTCTTTCTTTCATGCTACTACTTGAATTTAATTGGTATCTAGGTGATACAATATTGTATTTGGACTTCTTCACTCTATTTCGCATATGATTAGTACTAGAGTAAAAACACCATTACTTTGAAAAATATAGTTAGTAAACTTTTTTCACGTGTATGGGTTGTTTAGTGAATGATGAAATTAGGTTGCATTAATTGAGGTTAGAATCTTTACAATGATTTCACGGATTGATTGTATATTAAAGAGGATCATGATAAGATTACTACAATAGTACCAATGCTCACTTGATTAGATATATGAACTGTATTACTTTTATTATCGACCTGATCTAAGAAAGAATGCAAATTATTTGGGCTAAAAACATAACATATTTGGTAATGTTTTGCATATATTCAGTAGGTAAAATGTGTGGGCTATCTGGGTATGATCTTATTGATAAGTATGATGTGTTCTAGTGATGGATATAATGACCTTTCTCGGTACGGTACTAGTGTTATGTGGAAATAAATATATCAATTGTCAAGTGTGAAATCTAACTACTTAAATAGTTATTAGTGGTATGTCATGTTTAGATAATGAGATTCGGTGTTGTTTTCACATTTGTGAAATCAACTAGTTTATTACTACGTATGCTTTGGTTAAGCATTATTTTCAAGAAAGATTTTAGTGGTGGATAAATCTTAGAGCATTTAGGTTGTAAAGTTTATCTTGAGGATTCTAAATGAAGGCTGATGATTTTATCTTAAACTTCAAAGGGTTGATTGATACTAGAATGACAAACTTATAGGGAAAGAACGTCCCAATGAGTATATTTGGGTGAAGTAGATTGAGTATTTTAGTAAGAAAATGCGTCTAAAATTGGGTTAGTCCCTTAAATTTGATTGGTATACATGATTTTAAGGTGTCATGTTGAGGAAAAGGTTCACTTCATGGTGATGAAAAGGGCTAACTGAGCATGATGGTAAAAAGAGTCTGTGAGAGATTGTGATTGGAAAGAAACTATATAATAAGGAAGCGTTGGTTAAATGAATTTTGTATGGTAATAAAGACTGACGAGTATCTAAGGTTGTGATTTTCTACTTTTTGGTGAGTAATTTGGTTGTATGACAAGTGTTAGGAGACGTTGGGGAACCGCTTGAGTAGAATTTAAAGGAACTAGAGTCATAATTATAATAAAATAAGTGGGATGAGTGTAGCCCTCAAATAGAGGTGAGGGCAATAATATTTTTCCGATTGCAAGGGCTAAAGAGGTATCTTCAGTAGGTTGAGAATTGAGTTCAAAGACGTGTGGTGTCATATATTTTACGATGGCTGTGGTAATAGTGTCACGGGTTTATCAGATTGATAAAAATTGTAGAATATGATTTAAGAAAGGAATGTGTATACATTGAGCTCGAGTGTGATGATAATTTCTCTTGTGGTTTTTAGTTTGTTAATGACTACATTTGAATTTTTAGTGAAGGATATGATAAGATTGATGAAGAGGCGATCGATGATAAGTTAAGATACATAACTTCATAAAAATCTTCAAGGTATGAGCTATGTTGATAGAAAAGGGGATTGAGTTATTACAACTTAAGTTTTTCATTATAAGTCTTCATTAGTAGTGGTATGTTTATCAATGTATGGATTGGTAAGGTAAATGATTGATTACATTTAGTATGGAGCATTAGGAAGGAATTGTGAATAATTTGAGTAAAAAATTTGGTTACTTTTGATTGTTAAAGGTCTTCTCGTAATGTTTTGATTTAAATGCTAAGGTAAAAATTTCAAGGTTTTTTTTTTAACCAAAGAATAATATTGATAAGCGAGTCAGCAAAAAGGAGCGAGAGTCTGATATGTTGAAGGGTTAAGATATTTAAAATTTTGCATCATGAGAAGAATTTGAAAAAAGTGAAGGAAGAATACCTCTCGTAAGAACCCTTGGGGTAAGGTTGAAGGTTGTATTGATTATATTTTTATTTTTTTATTTTCTATGAGTTTTGATATGACTATGAGATGTGAACTAGTTTAGTACAGACTTAATAAGAATTTATCATCGACTTTTATAAAGATTGAGTTTTGATTTGGGTGACAAACAGTGAGGTATGGAAAATTTAGAATTTTAAGTGGGGTTAGATTGTTTAAATTAAGATAGATGAGTTAAGAATGATGCACGAGGTGAAAGATAATTCTACATGGTTATTAAAAACTTAGAGTTGAATTAATAATACTCTATTGATGGGACTACATAGAAGGTTATGATGTGTTACATAGATATTTGATGGTGCATAGTGGTTATGAGCTTATAGTATACATAATAATTTAAGTGATCAAGAATTTCCCTAAGTGTTGGCTTGAGGTATATGATGGTTTAGAATGACAGCTAAAGCATAGTATGGGAAAGTGGTGTGAAATTGACTTGGGTGTGATTTAATAGTTTTATCTAGATGGAAAGGTACCATCAAATTTGAATTTTTTGCGATTAGTCCCGTTTGGGACTCATATTTGTCATGAAATGCTTGAATAGAAATAAAGATAGACATGGTTTGAACATGTATTGATAAGAATACTTTGGTACTAATGATGGTTGGGAGTAAGGTAGATGATCAGTATGACTATGATGTTTTGTTAGTGTTAAGAGTGTTGACTTCGGTGGATGCGGGGTTCGATAAAATAAGTATGTGTGCAATTATTTAGTGACTAAATTGGTGATTGTGGGTAGATATAAAATCAAAGAAAGAGAGTCTAATGAATGGAAATGTTTGATATGGGCAATATGGAAGGAGTACCTAGAACTATTCGAGTTATGTACATTCTTATGTGACTAACTACTTAATTTTGGGCATGGTTTAGAGCATGATTCACTTTCTACATCTGTGTGTTTTCACTTCTATGGGTGATTCTTAGTAATGGATCGGGTGTACCGATTCTGTGATTGTCCTCCTGGTAATGTGGCATCCTTGGTTAGAATTGTTTATTTCAGTTGTGAAAGATTTGATGTTGGTTGGGATAGTTGGTGTATACTAGTGATTCTGCACGCACAACTTTTCTTATGAGAATTTATAAGAGAGCTACCATGAAAAACTTACACTTGTTCGATAGACTTAAGTTTTATATCATCATTGGTATCATGTTTTCTATGTGTGATTGAATGTGTGGACCATTGGTCTAATTTTGTTATTCTTAAGGTTTGTCTATAATAGCTACTAATCTCGCATTTTGACAATGTTGTTAGAGGTTTTGTATGCTTGAATGTATCACTCGATGGTGGTTACTTCCATCTTTGAATCAGATGAGTTTGATTCTTCTAATGTCTGAAGATCATATTTTTATAGCTTAAGTTCGAGGAAATATTATGTTGTGGGGATGTAATCTTGATAAGGTCTGTGATGGTTAATGATTACGAGTATGTGGTGGTTGGTGCAGGTTCACTCCTGGTTGAAACCAATATTGATTAAGGATTTTATCATGGTTATGTTAGAAAATATTTATCTTGATGGATGTGTCAAGGTCTAGTGGATGAATATGTCAGTTGAAGAGTCCACTTGAGAATAGTTTTGTTTTCAGTTGAGCTTACATACAACAAAAGTTATCATTAGATTATTGATATTGACCCATTAGAGACATTCTATGAGGGGAGGTGTAGATCTCCAATTGGTTGGTTTGATACTTTTGAGATGTGAAATTGGGTACTAATATTTTGGAATAATCGTTAAGACAACTACCCTTTCTTATCCTCGCCTTTTTTTATCGTTCGAGGACGAACGATGAGTAAATTGGTATCTAATGTAATGACCCATTTGGTCATTTAGAGTACTAGAGCTTTTTATTTCATAAAATACTTTCGAATTGGTTCTAAATGGATATTTTGGGACTATTTGTAAATGCAATTATGAAATTAGTGGGATAACTTTAATATTAATTTAGTTTGTGGATAAAGGAGGTAAAATTAAAATTAGTAAGGGGGTCATTTTTACCTCTTTTATAATTGGTATTTAAATAATTTGGGTTTACTAATAATTGAGTGATTAATCAAAAAAAAAAAGGGGGCTCGACGGTTAGGCACAAGAGGCAATGGAGAATGGCCAATTCAGGTAATGATTTTGATTTTTAGGAAAAGGAAATTTGACTTAAAATTTAATGCACTTAGATTTCTTCTTGAAGTTTGAATCAATTGTTATTAATAGTTAGAGCGATTAATGTGATTGGTTGGTAGATAGATATATCACTACATATATGAATCATATCTGTCAAAATTTTAGTTTCTAAGCCACATAATAACATATTATTAAATGTGAGTTGGAAAGCAATTGGGTTTAAATTACTATAATTTAATTATCAACTTATTTGGGTATTGTTAACAGTACTATGGGTTGAAGGAAAAACTGATTTCCTTGATTAAATTGTGCAGTTCCAATAACTGTAGTGATGTGTGATGCCTTTTGATTTGAGGAATAGTTTACTTGGATAATAATGACTTAATAATAATTAAATGTTCGGAGGCATTGACGATAAAGGAAAAGCATTGGAGAAGTAGTTGCTTGACTTCGGTTCTTCGATGGAGGTAGGTTATGGTTTATGTTATTTGATAGTAAACCCTTAGTAGTGATTGATATGCATTGAATGATATTGTGAAGTTTTTTATGTACTTGATTGTGTGGTTATGTGGCTTGGCTGTGTGGTTTGTGATTGGTTTGAAATCTTGAGACCCTGGATTTTATATTCTTGAACCCTCTTTATCAAAGTGATGCAATGAATAAAGAAGATTTGATGAAATATTATAAATGAATTAAAAGTGGTGATAATAAATGATAGATTAACAGTATAATTGGATTGGAGTGTCATGTTCCGACACAGTATAATTTGATCGGAGTGTCACGTTCCGACACGATATTTTTGGATCGGAGTGTCACGTTTCGACACGGTATTCTTGGATCGGTGTGTCACATTCCGACATGATATTTTTGGAATCGGAGTGTCACGTTCCAACACGGTATTCTTGGATCGGGGTGTGACGTTCTGACATGGTATAATTGGATCGCAGTGTCACGTTCTACACGATAACATCCAAGGAAAAACATATTGAATTAACGGAATGTACTCAATCTCAAAGAACTCAATTCCCTAAATGGTTTAGTTAGAGGCATGATTCCTCATTGATGATCTTGATATTGTTGACTTATTACCTACTTACTTTAGTGTTGTTGACACTGGTTCATGTTTTTTGTTGCTTATCACATGTTAAGTGCTATAGTTGAGTTCAAACTATTATTCATTATATATATTAGTTTCTATTTTGGGTTGACCGATGATACCTACTCAGTACATGTTTCCCCGTACTAAGCCCTACTTGTGTTTTTCTTTGTTTTGCTTTTATGGAGTGCAGTGAGTGTACCAATGACGTTGAATTGCCCTCAGTCTAGCCAGTCTCCAACATATTAGGTTCCAGGGTGAGCTATTCGTTCAAGATCGTGTTGGATTCTCTCGGTCATGACATGTTGTCCTTGTTTTCGGACACACGCCATTTTATTCTTTTATTTTAGCGTATTTGATATTCTTAGACTTAGTATATGAAGATTAGATGTCCCTGATGTGATGACTTTCAGGTTTTGGGAAATAATACTTTATTAAGTTTTGGAGCTTCCGCATTATTTTGTTATTCGTAGTTGAATAAATTGCATATATTGGGTTTTAGATTCCTTGATTCCCCCACTTATGAGGTTAAGTGTGGGTACCACTCACGACTCATTTTGGGTCATGACACATCTCATGTAGATACATATTTAAATGTTCACTATTGTAAAGTTAGTTATCTACTAGAATTGCTTAAATGTAGATTGTAGTACTACATTAACAAATATGGAAGGAGACTCGTATTTGTATAATTTTCCGCACCCGATTAGAGATTGATTCGCTCCCATCTATTCTGCATAGCCGTAAATTGCTATGCCCCGTCCAATATATTGCCATCCTTAAACTCCTTAATCCTCTTGGAAGCATAAAAAATAAGGGTTATTTTCTTAGGACTTTTGAAACATTGACTAATCACAATGTAATACTTCTAATGTTGAAGTATATTTCGAACCTTTGTTTTGGTAAAATACATACAGATCATATTGATCTAAGTGATGTAAGTATTTTATCGTGTTATTATAGGTAAGAGTGTAATTTTTGCCAAAGGCTTGAGTCACGTGATATTCCCCAATCCCCAGCTCGTCAATAGAAAAAAAATAGGGCAATAAATCACTCTTTGCTGTACTGTAAGAGCTGAAACTCGCCGGTGAGATTCTCTCTCTCTCTCGTCATAGAGACGAAGAAGATAACATACAAAGAGAGAGAGGAATGGGACGAGAAGGAGATTGGGAGTGTAGTAGTTGCGGTAACAAGAATTATGCATTCAGATGTTTCTGCAATAGGTGTAAGCAGACTCGTCTCCTTGTTGACAACAAAACTCCTCATGATTCAAAGAGAAAATGCAACAACCAAAATCGAACTCAGCACACTGTGCTTGTGAGTTGCGAAGAAGCGCAATGAACAGTGTTGGACCAATGCAGCAACTCAACTTATGCGTTTAAGAGTGCACATTTAATTATATGATCCTTAATTAAGTATATACATGTGTTAACAGGTACACGTTCACCCACGCTTTAACACGTGGGTAAAACTCGGTTATGAAATAGGTCTACACTTCTAATTACTTCGCGGGTAGCTTATTACATGAGCCGTGAGCAGGAACTTAGCTTCCATTTCTCACCAAAAGTAATTCTTTGAGGTAACACTTTACAAAATGAACCGATTCTAAAAGCTTGACCAAACTGGCTACTGAAGCTTATCAACTAAAATCAAAATCCCACATCACCTCTATCAGCATTTATCAGTATGTTCACATATATACAACTATTACAATTTCACAACTCAACACAATCAATCAAAGAACCAAAAAAAAAGATACAAATTCAGAATACATACCAGTGAAGATCCAATCACCAATTCTAGGAAACCACTTTGAATCATGAGGAGTTTTGTTCTGAACACTGAGACGAGGCTGCTTACACCAGTGAAGAACTCTTCAACCTTCTTTTATCTTGTTCTTCAATTAGTGTTTTTTGGAGCTAATTAAGCTTCTCCTTATGAGCTTGTTACAAAAATACATTAAAATTTTTTCAAGGTACAGGTTTTAGTAATAATAGATATAGGCTTATAATTACAAGTTATATACACAATCAACACTAGAAACCTTACCTCAACACTAAAGCACGTAGTCCAATCATCAGCAACGTAAAAATATCCAACAAAAGTAACAAGAATTATTCAATCACATAGAAAAATACCACACAACAACGAAATAATTCAAAAGAAAAGAACTCGAGAAAAGTAGAGTGTCATACATAGAAATATTTTCAATCATTCCTCTTTCAGCTTTTGATTGCGCGAGACTCTGCATCAAATGCTGCAAAATAAAAGTGTCATGTTAAGGGCAGATGAAACTCCATACATTAGTAAAAGATGTGTAAAATATAGTACCTCTTCATCTGGATTTGGAGTGGATCTTCAACAATAAAAAAACATTTGAGTTAGTCAGTTGAATGAAATTGGCAAAGTCTAATTCATGAATTTGACATATTAAAATAAACATATCGTCGATTCAGTTCATCAGGCTGGTTAATTGCATTGACCATGATACCCTCAAAACTGAGCAATCAAAAAAATAACACAACATATTTTGTATATTCTACATATATTAAGTTTAAGACTAGACTATACCAAAAATGATCTTTAGCAATACTTAATTAACGACAATAGATTAATTGTCGCTAAATATGTCTTTGTAGAGGCAAGTAGCACTATATGTAATGTCCATAAAGTCTATAGCGACATTGGATCCAGTGACAATTAACTAATGCTGGTAAAACCTTTAACATTCCTTGTAAATATACATATTTATTGCCACTAAAAGTTATTTTAATTGTAGTGCCCACAAGTTTCAAATATTTTTTTTAGATTTTTAATTTCACAAAACTAGACTAATAAATTGAAACAGAAAGAGTATATAACTAATTAACAATCAAAAGAATTCAAATTCGTTAACAATTAAATTTAAACATTTGATGTCTTATCTTCAACATTGTTTTACTATTGATGAAGAGTTCCACATTAGTATTTGAGAAAAATACACTTCAAAGTACTTTAAAAATGTTAGGTCAAATATTAGTTGTTATTCAAACGTTATAAAAAACTTAATTGGTCAAATACAAATTGTTTATCATCAAAAATGGAAGGAGTTTAAATGATGTGGGGAAAAGAAGGGTGGTGAGTTACTACATAGACCAACGGAAGGTTGATATTATATGCCAACATGAAACAAAATTACATAGGGGGTTTACAGGATAACATTAAACAAATATGGGGAGGAAGATGGATCAGATTTGCATGTCTTGAGGCAAAAGGAACTATAGGGGGAATCATTATGTTACGGGATAGCAGGGTGTGGAAGGGAGAGATACTACAAGTTAGTGCTTATACTCTAGCATGCAATTTTGAGGCTTTACTTCAAAATTTCAATTGCCACATCTTTGGGTCTATGCACCAAATTGTAAGGTGGAAAGGAGGGAGGAGCAGAATGAATTAGGAATGTTCAGAGGATTAATGGAGGGCCTTGGGCAATTTGTGGAGATTTTATTATGTGTAGGTTCTCCTCGGAAAAAAGAAACTGTCAAAGATCTTCTGCCATGATTGAGTTCTTTGTTACTATTGAGGCCTATAACTTATAGGAAGTGGCAGGCCCACCCAAGTTAACTGATGTCAACTACCCTTTTTCTAAGGTGGTTAAAGAAATTTCTTTTAAACCAAAAGCTAAAGAAACATGGATGCTAAACAAATGTCTGGTTGGGGGCTTGGAAGATGAAATCAAGGAGGGACCTACATTGAGTGAGATAAGGAGATGCTCCTCAACCACCTGGAAAAACACCTTTGGGGTAAATATCTACGAGTTGAACAATAGAAGATTTCTGTTTGAATTCCCCAAAATCATGGCGGACCAGATCATACAACATCAATGGTACTGGCAGAAAGAAAAAACTCAATCTCAAATGGTGGAGCTCTACAGAGGGGTGTACATATATCTCTAGAAGTCCAAAGGAAACCTGGATTAGAGTTGTTGGAATACCACTAGAGTTGTGCTCACACAAAGTTTTCTAGGAAATTGGATGTGTGTGGGGGATGGTTGGCTACGGAGGAAGAAACAAAGCTCAGGAACCACATAAAGTGGTCCAAAATTATGGTCGTGCATGAAGGGAAGAGTATCCCGAAATAAGTAGCAATTTCACAAAATGGCGTCAAGTTTTTCATCTCGATCATGTCGGGGTCAAAACCCCGATTCGAAATTTTGTCGAAGTCCGTCGGAGGTAGCATCGGAGAAGATGATGGATGGAATTATCCAGCAAATCCTATTACCCAGCGGACAAATCAGAGTTTGCTCTATAATAAAGTACCAATATCCCATGCTTTTAGGGATTTTGTTGACAGAGTGCATGTGGGTTGATCGGAGTTGCCAGCAAGAGGTAAAGAAAAGTCAAAGTCATGTGCACAACATGTGCAGGGTTTTAATGAGAAAAGGTCGAAGGAACAATACACTCTGGACCCTGCAAATAAAAAGTTAATTGGGACAGACCCAGCAGCCTACTTTATTTACAACAATTTAAACGATAGCAGAGATGAGAACAAAGGATAAGGTAATGGGGACAACAATGGAAACTGAGGGGGAAACTTCACAACTATCAAACAGGTCAAAACATCTTGACAATTCAGTGAGAAAAGGTAACAAAATTATAGAAGGGACTACAGATTTAATAGTCCAAAATTTTGTAGAAGCAATAGAAAATTCGGAAGTGGAGAATGTCGAGCCTCTTTGCATTCAAACACAGTTAATGATACAAGACAAAGAGAAAGAGACTTCACTATGGGCTAAACAAAACATGGTGAAATTAGAAAAATTCTTGGGGCCAAACTTTTAAGGTCATGAAGAGCTCTGGAATTAACATAGTAGAAGAAAAGTAGACTGATGCATGATGCAATATTTAGGAAGACCAGAATTAAAGGTTCCCAGGAACTCAAAAATTTGGTGGCCTTTGATGTATAATTTTAAAGCGGCGGAAACAGGGCCAATGGGAAAGACAACCACAATAGTTCTTGATGCGATTCAAACTAATTTCATGGAATGTGAGGGGATTGAATTGTAGAGATAAAAGGAGACTTGTTAAAAGTATGGTGTTTGATTGGAAAGCAGACATTTATTGTTTCCAAAAAACAAAGTTGGAGGGGGACATAACAGAGTTAGTAAACCAAATTTGGGGAAATAGATGGATCAAATATGAGTACTTGGAGGCCAGTGGAACAAGAGGGGGTAGATTGATGATGTGGGATAAAAAAATATGGAAGGGAGAAGTTCTCGAGATTGGTTCATATAAACTAACTTGCAAGTTTAAAGCTTAACTCCAAAGCTTCTCTTGCCATATGATTGGGGTGTACGCACCAAATTGCTACATTGAAAGAAGATCAGTATGGGAAGAGATTGGTAAAGTCAAAGGTCTGTTTCAAGGGCTTTGGATTGTTTGTGGTGATTATAATGTTAGTAGGTTTGTCTCAAAAAAAAGAATTGTGTTAGAAGAACAATAGGGATGAGGAAATTTTAAGATTTTAATGAAAATATGGGGCTAATTGATCTTCAAATGGAAAATGCAACATTCATCTGGTACAAAGGGAACACATGAAGTTGCTTCTAGAATAATTATAAGAATGGGATGAAATCTTCAACGACTTGAAAGTAATCCCACTTTAAAGGATTATTTCAGATCATGTACCATTAGCCCTACAAAGTGGGACCTAGAACAAAAATAAAAGGTATTTCAAGATTGAAGTTGCTAGATACGGAGGGGCTCACCGTTAGAATAAACGACTAGTGGAACAAATTACATTTTGAGGGGAGACCTGACTATGTATTGGATTGCAAAATGAAATCCCTTAAGAATAAACTTAAGGAATGGAGCTGAGAAGTTCAAGAAAACTTAGGCTTACAAAGAAGGAAATTGTTAGAGAAGTTGGCAGATTTTGATTTTATGGTTACAACCAGGCCTTTATTAGAAGAAGAATCCAAAAGAAAAGGTGAGGTGCTACTGAAATATGAGAATCTAATAAAAAAATAAATTGCTTGGAGAAAAAGATCAATAACCCTACAGTTGAAAGAAGCGGACACATAAACTTTCCAATGGAGACCAACTAGCAATATCCTAAACTGTCCAGTTATTTCATCAAAGGAGAAAGGAAATTTACAGAGGAACTTTGAGAAAGATGAAATATTGAGATAAGTTATGTGCAATGGATAAAGCCCTAGGACCTGATGGTTTCACCATGGGGTTTTACATTAAATGTGGGAGAATGTAAAACATGACATAATAAAGGCATTCCAAAATTTCCATGAGCAAGAAGTGTTGGAAAGAAGCTTCAATGCTACTTTCAATGCTCTCATTTCCAAGAAGAAAGGTATCACTGAGTTGAGAGATTTTAGACCTATAAGCATGATAGGAAGCATCTATAAAATCTTCTCCAGTCCTAACAAAGAGATTGAAAGGGGTGATGGAAAAATTGGTAGATTCTCATCAAATGACATTTATTAAAGGTAGACAAATTATAAATGTAGGCCTAGTGGAAAATGAAACTGTAGGCTCGAGAATGAAGAAGAAGAAAGTAGGAAGTTTAAACCACACTATACAAAAAGTGATCTTTAGCGGCAATCAATTAATGACAATAGCTTAATTGCCGCTAAATATGTCTTTTTAGAGGCAAGTAGCACTCTATGTAATGTCTCTAAAGCCTATAGCGACGTTGGATCCAATGACAATTAACTAATGTTGGTAAAACCTTTAGCACTCCTTGTAAATGTGCATATTTATTGCCGCTAAAAGTTCTTTTTATTGTAGTGTCACAAGCTTCAATTTTTTTTTTTACTTTTTTAAAGTTCACAAAACTAGACAAACAAATTGAAACAGAAAGAGTATATTACTCCCTCCGTCCCATTTCATGTGGCAACATTTGACTGGGCACGGAGTTTAAGAAATAATTGAAGACTTTGAAATATATACCAAATTGCCCTTCAAAAAAATCAAAAAGTAAATTCATTTTTTCCTCTCCTCATAAATGTATTTGAGTACTATCTTAAAAATTAAATGGAACCAACAAGGGTAAAAGAGGAATTGTACCTTTAAATAATTACTATATTAGGAAAAGTGAGATTCGTTTTGGGACTGACCAAAAAGGAAATGGTGCCACATAAAATGGGACGGAGGGAGTACTAATTAACAATCAAAAGAATTCAAATTCGTTAACAATTAAATTTAAACATTTGATGTGTTATCTTCAACATTGTTTTACTATTGTTGAAGAGTTCCACATTAGTGTTTGAGAAAAATAACTTCAAGTACTTTAAAAATGTTAGGTCAAATATTAAATATTATTCAAACGTTTTAAAAAAATTAATTGGTCAAATACAAATTGTCTCTCATAAAAAAATGTGGGGAAAAGAAGGTTGGTGAGGAACTACATAGACCAATGGAAGGTTGATATTATATGCCTACATGAAACAAAATTGCATAGGCGGTTAACATGATAGCATTAAACAAATATGGGGAGGAGGATGGATCAGATTTGCATGTCTTGAGGCAAGTGGAACTATAGGGGGAATAATTATGTTATGGGATAGGAGGGTGTGGAAGGGAGAGATACAACAAGTTGGTGCTTATACTCTAACATGCAGTTTTGAGGCTTTACTTCAAAATTTCAAATGCCACATCTCAGGGTCTATGCACCAAATTGTAAGGTGGAAAGGAGGGAGGTGCGGAATGAATTAGGGATGGTCATAGGATTAATGGAGGGGCCTTGGGCAATTTGATGAGATTTCAATATGTGCAGGTTCTCCTCAGAAAAAAGAAACCGTCAAAGATCTTCTTCCATGATTGAGTTCTGTGATACTATTGAGGCCTAGAAATTACAAATTTTCCACTTGAAGGAGGTCAGCACTCACGGTTCAAAGGAGATACACATAAAACAACATCCAAAACAGACCGGATACTTTTCACTTCTGGATGGAGTGATCAATTTAACAACATAAAGCAAACTGCAAATTTGTCGACCTTGGGAACATATGACCTCGTATCACATCTCAGTAGCTCTATATTGTCGCACTTGGGAACATAGTAAATCACATTTTCAAATTTCATTGAAGATATAGTGCTACTTGATCTTCAACTGGAAAATGCAACATTCATCGGGTACAAAGGGGACAACCATGAAGTAGCTTCTAGAATAGATAGAATCCTGTTTTCAAAAGAATGAAAGCTTCAACAATTTTAAAGTAATCCCACTTCAAAGGACTATTTAAGATCATGTACCATTAGCTCTACAAGGTGGGACCTGGAACAAAAATGAAAGGTATTTCAAGTTTAAAGCGGCTAGATACTGAGGGGCTCACAAATAGAGTAGAATGGTGGAACAAATTACATTTTGAGGGGAGACCTGACTATGTATTGGCTTGAAAAATGAAAGCCCTTAAGAATAAATTTAAGGAATGGAGCAGAGAAGTTAAGGAAATTTAGGCTTACAAAGAAAGAAATTGTTAGAGAAGTTTGGCAGATTTTGATTCTGTGGTTACAACCAGGCCTTTATCACAAGAAGAATCCAAAAGGAAAGGTGAGGTGCTACTGAAATATGAGAATCTAATAAAAAAAAGAAATTGCTTGGAGATATAGATCAAGAACCCTATGGTTGATAAAGGTGGACAGAAAGACCAAGCATTTCCACAGAATTGCAAATGCCCACAAAAGGTACAATAACATTCATCAATAGGAGGTATAAGGTGAGATCACAAAAATACAAACAAAAGTGAAGAAGAGGTAATTGAATTTTATTAGAGACTTTACACAGAAATTTCCCAATGGAGACCAACTAGCAATATCCCAAACTATCCTATAAAGAAATTTTACAGAGGAACTTAGAAGAAGATGAAGTATTGAGATGTCTTAAGTTATGTGCAACGGATTAAACCCTAGGACCTGATGGTTTCACCATGGGATTTTACATTAAAATGCTGGAGATTGTAAAATATGACATAATGAAGGCATTCCAAAATTTCCATGAGCAAGAAGTGTTGGAAAGAAGCTTCAATGCTACTTTCATTGCTCTCATTCCCAAGAAGAAAGGTGTCACTGAGTTGAGAGATTTCATACCTATAAGCCTAATAGGGAGCATCTATAAAATCTTCTCCAAAAGCCTAACAAAGGGATTGAAAGGGGTGATGGAAAAATTTGTAGATTCTCATCAAAAGTCATTTATTAAAGATAGACAAATTATGGATGCAGTCCTAGTGGCAAATGAAATAGAAGAATGTAGAAATATTGTGTAAGCTTGACATTGGAAAAGCTTATGACCATGTTAACTCGGGATAATTGTTGAATGTCCGAAAAAGATGGGATTTGGGCTTAAGTGGATCACGTGGATAAAATTTTGTATATCTACGGTGAAATTCTCTGTTTTGATTAATGGTGCACCAACAGGATTCTTTGGAGCTCAAAGGGACCTCAGGCAAGGGGATCCTCTTTCCCCTTTCCTGTTTCTGCTAGTGATGGAGGGACTTAACAATATGCTCAAGACAGCTAACACAAATGGATGGTTGAGAGTTTTTTATGTGGCCAACGATGGAAGAGAAAGTTTAGAGGTTACTCATTTGTAATATGCAGATGACACACTCATCTTTTGTAGGGGAGAAGAACTCGCATATCTAACAGTAATATTAGTCCTATTTGAAGGAATCTCTGAGTTGCATATTAATTGGAGAAAGAGTTCTTTATCCCGTTAATGAAGTACATAACATGGAGGAACTAAACATAATCCTAGCAGGAGAAGTTGGGGTTCTCCCAACTACATACCTTGGGTGCTAAATCAATGTCTAAAGAGATCTGGAGCAGTGTAATAGAAAAGTGTGAAAAGAAACTAGCTAGATGGAAGAGACAATACTTGTCTCTTGGAGGAAGAAGTACTCTAATTAACTCAGTCCTAGATGCTATGCCCACTTACATGATGTCTCTATTTCCTATTCCAGTAGGGGTCAGGCAGAATCAAGGAAGTTCCAAACACGGATAGGAAAGGTATGGGGGTTTGGGTATTAAAAATCTGCAGAATCATAGCAAGGTTACCAGTTTAAAAAGAACATATTTAAAAATTGATGTGTTGTCGTGCGTATAATTTAAACGCATAATAGGATATCAAGAGATCTAACATGTAGGAGACAAAAAATACTAAAAGACAAAATATCTTAAATGAAAATCATTGCAAAGTACGTGTAGTACGTACCATTATTGAAACAAAATAACAAAATTCTAAAAGATAAAGCACACATAATAATATGAATTTAAGTTTTCATTTTGATGCATAGGCTTCGATAAGAGATTATTCGATGATATTAGTGAAGCACTAGATCAATTACTTGCATCCTCTGGTGGGGATTGTGCGGAGGACGAAGCTGCATTTTCTAGCTGCTTCAATTGGACATTTAACAAACCCTCAACATTATTTAACCATTCTTTGAACTTGGTTATTTCCTAAGAATTGAAATGCTCCATGGCCTCCCACCAACCTCTAACTCTAGACTCGTTCATTTGATCCATCATTCGTATTTTGCTCTTTGCAGCGTTTTCCCTTGCATCAAAGTCAATTAGCCTATTATTCATTTGAATCACCTTGTTGCGTGCCTCTGCAGCAGCGAATTGTGCACCTAGATCTATTGTTGTGGGACTTATAAAATGATCGATGACTACATTAGCAGTCGGATGAACAAATGAATATGGTTTATCGATTTGGGAAGAAATAAATATTCCAAGATCGACATAACATTCTCGAACGAATTCACTTGTTTTTTTATATAAGCCTGAACGATGTTCAAAAAATGAGGCATATCGAGCAGCTTCTTTTTCTATTTTCTCTAATGGAATTTTTTGGCGCCTGTTGTATTCTTACCCTCCATGCTAGAATACAATAGAATATGTTGATCAATTGTTTTCAAGAAAGGTGACTTACTAAGACATGAAATATCATGACTATTTATACGCATAAATTTGAAAATTATTCACCATGATAATTAAATTTCAAGACAAATATTGCAATGGAAAGTAAATTATTTTTGTTCATAATGAAAATTATAGTAGAACATTTTTTTTAAAATAATACTCAAATTTGAGCTTTATGGTAAGTAAATCTGAAATTTTAATTAAAATAGGTAAATTATTTATTTAATATACTAAATGAAATTTATCAATTAATGATTATTTGTTCCAAATATAATTTGATGGGTTATTAACTACATACGAAATTCTTTCATGACTATTTATACACACAAATTGGAAAATTATTCACCCTGATAATTAAATTTCAAGTCAAATATTGCAAAGGAAAGTAATCTTTTTTTTCATAATGAAAATTATAGTAGAACATTTTAATTGACTTAATACTCAAATTTGAGCTTTATGGTAAGTAATCTGAAATTTTAATTTAAAATAGGCAAATTATTTAATATACTAAATGAAATTTATCAATTAATGATTAAGTGTTCTAAATATAATATTATGGGTTATTAACTACAGCCAAAAATCTTCCAGGACTATTTATACACATAAATTAGAAAATTATTCAATTAAAAATTTCAAGCCAAATATTGTATTGGATGGTAAAAGAAATTTTCATGATGAAAATTATAGTTGAACATTTATATTGAATGGATACTCAAATCCGAGTTTTATGGTAAGCAGATGCGACAACAATACTTTAAATGAAAATAGGTAAGTGTTAATCATTAATCGATAAATTTCATCTAGTATATTAAATGATTACCTATTTTAAATCTAAGGTAAATATGTACCTAAAATTTGATGGCATGGACAAATATATTTACAAAGTATGACGAAGGATAAATATGAACATTTTCAAAGAGTACAAGAGCAAATGTGACTCTTTTCCTAAAATATATATAATTTAAGTTAAATTTTAGATTTAGTTATTTTTAAATATATGTTGAAAGTTTGTTTTTCATTGCAGTTATTCTTAAAGCATTAAATATCAAGTTAAATTTTTAATTATATTAAATGTCATTCTAAATTGTATGAATATCAATCTAAGTGAAGGATCTGCCTATATTTAAAATTGTTAGTATTTTAATACTATTTCCGTTTTCAAGTTAAGTGATAGATTTCTTTTTAATTTGAGAAAGTGAAAATTTTGATTTAGTTACTATATATATAAAAGAATAAGTGATAGGTTTCTTTATAATTTAAGAAAGTGAATATTTTGATTTAGTTACGATAAATGAATTGAAGGATTTTTGTACATAATTAACGAATCATAATCATATTAAAAAAAATGGCTAATAACAAATTTCAATATATAAAAAAGAATAAGTGATAGATTTCTTTATAATTTGAGAAAGTGAATATTTTGATTTAGTTACTATAAATGAATTGAAAGATTTTTGTACATAATTAATGAATCATCATTATATTGAAAATGGTTAATCACTAATTGATGAATTTCATTTAGTATATAAAATTTCCAGATTCATTTACCACAAAACTTATATTTTGAGTATCAATTCAATATTAATTTACTTATACAATGTTCAATATGAAAGAAATATTAGTTTCCATTGCAATATTTGGCTTGAAATTTAATTGTTATGGTGAATTTTCTTATTTATTTATGTGTATAAATACTTATGATATTTCATTTTTTTGTAGTTAGTTCTTGAAAACATTTAGCTAATATGTTTTATTGTAGTCTAGCATGGAGGGTAAGAAAACATTAAGATGCAGAAAAAATCCATTAGAAAAAATAGAAAACGAAGTTGCTCGATATTCCTCATTTTCTAAACGTCATTTAGGCTCATATAAAAAAGGCAATAAACTCCTACGAGAATTTGATGTCAATCTTCAAATAGTTTTTCTTCTCCATCTGGTAAACAATATTCATTTGTTCACCCGACTACTGATGTAGTCATTGTTCGTTTTATAAATTCCACACCAAAATTAGGTCTAGGTGCACAACTCGTTGATGCAGAGACACGCAACAAGGTAAATCAAAACAACGATAGGCTAAATGAATTAGATACAAGAGAAAAACCTGCTAAGGAAATAATACGTTTAATGAATCAAATGAATGAGGCTAGAGTTAGATGTTGGTGGGAGTCCATGGATCATTTCAATGCAGAGGACATAACAAAGTTTGAAGGTATCATGAATACCGCCGAGGAACTCTTAAATGTCCAATTGAGACACCTATAAGATGGAGCTTCGCCCTCCTTACATTACCCACCAAAGGACGCAGATAACTGATATTTATGCTTCCTAAAAATAATCTTCGGATAATATCTTTTATCAAAGCTATATGCATTACTTTAAATTCATATTAGTATTTGTGCTTTATTTTTATTTTGTTATGTTGTTTAAATTATGGCGTACTACATGTACTTTACAATGATTTTTAATAAAGATATCTTGCGTATTTGTATTTTTGTCTCCTACACGTTAGGCATTTTAATATTGTATTATGATTTCAAATTACATGCACTATAACATATCAATTTCCTTATGTGTCTGTAGAATATATTTTTAAAAACTCATGTCGAAATAATTATTTGAAAAAAAAAGGTGCAAACAATATATGCGAATAAAAATTACTCAAATACGAAATGATCTGTTTTTTTATAATGAAGGATCTTGATCATGCTATATAAAGGAAACATTTATGTGTCCTAGTCTTATTTCAAATTTCGTCATCTGGATATTTTTAGACAAATATATAATCATCTTATGTTTTGTTTATGTGGTTTCTGAACCAACTTTCGTCTATCAAGACTAGGACAATTGAGAAAAATCACTTAGAGTCTGTTTGGAAAGTCACTTGGTAATTGGAATTGGTGTAATTACTAGGGTAGTATTACCAGCATAGTAATTACACAGTCTAGTAATTACACTGGTCTGTTTGGTTGCCATTGTAATTACACATATCATGTTTAAATGTCACAGTGTAATTACACATGTTCTGTTTGGATGCACAATTGCAATCATAATATTAAATTTAAAAAATATAAATTAATTCTTTAAAAATTTTATTAGACAAATAAGAAACTATATAACCGGTATTAAATTAAATGTTTAAGATATAACTTTTTTGTTGAAAATATATTAATTGATAAACATATGTTCTTAACTAATATTATGAAAACAATAATTGTTTTATATTTTTTCAAATTAAAACATTTCAATTGAATTGGTCATAAAAACTAAAAGTATGAAGTATCCACTAACATCGTGAAATGCATGTTTGATAAAAAAAATCTGTAAATAAAATATCATATATTATTAAATGTTCGACAAAATTATAATCTATCAAGTCTAATTAAAAATAACTTGCAATGTGAATTTAATAACTAAAACAAATGATACTGAAATTATAAGATAAGTTATAAATTCAAAGCAAAAAATTTAACATAATACTCTTATCGTAATTTCAACATAGCATACATAAATATGATTTATTTATTTGAAAAAATCACAAGTCTATAACCTTACATAACAATAAATTCTATTTTAATTTAAAAATTAGAATACTAATAGAATTATGCTAATGAGAAATTAAGCATGACATAAAATAGATAATACGAAAAATTGCATAGAATCACATGAAGTAAGGTTGAGAATGAGAAGAAAATGATATTTAATTATGTAAAATAAAAAATAAACTTTTAGAAATTTTTAGAATAATAAAAATTAAAAAATAGCTTAAAATAATATAAGTAAAAAATTAAAACAAAAAATAAAAAATAGAAATAAAAAAAGTAATTAGCTAGTAATTACACCATGTAATTACCAGGAATTCACATTGAAGAGTGATTATACCCTGCCAATTACACCAATTACCCAAGTAATTACTTGTCCAATTAAACAGGACAGACAATGTAATTACACCCAATTACACCAAATCCAGTTACCAGGGTGTCCTTTCAAACATGCCCTTAGTATTTTTTGGATTCTATGAAATTTGAATCTGAGACTTCAAGATTCTCAACTACTTTATTGACCATTATGTCACACCCTTGAGTGTATAATGTGACAAGTTTATAAATGTGCAATATTTATCGAGAGTAAATTAGTGAGGGAATATATAATTGTTATTACTAAAAGTCAATTTATAGCCTATTTCGATAAACTTTTTTAAAAAACTACCTTATTTTAAATTAGTTTAGTTTAAAAGTGTTTTGCTAAAAAATATATTTTTTGTGATAAATAATTGTATTTTATCAATAAATTAAAATAACACTTTTGAATATCATCAATATTTGATCAAACTTTTTAAAAGTACTTTAAAATGTAATTTTGTCAAATACTAATGTGATACTCTACAACAATATTAAATCAATTATTGAAGCAATTTAATGGCTACTGAACTTGAATTTTTCTAATTGATAGTTAGTGATACACTCCTTCTGTATTAATTTTTTTGTATGTCTTATTCTGATTTGATCTAACTTTATAAAAATAAAGAAGACTTTTGAAATTTGTGGTCCTAAACTAAATATATGTAGAATGTACTAAAATATTCTTTCATCTTGTGGTCTTAAATACGTCACGTGAAATGTTAGAATTAAAGAGTCTTCAATAAAGAAAACATGCATTTATTTTTTAATAGACTAAAAATTTAAATAAGACAAACCAATTTTAACGAACATAGTAGTTTAATTGATTCTATTTTTGTTATATTCTTACTTCTTTGAGATGATAGGAAACAAGAGAATGCGAGTTGTCGGCTGAGGTGGAGCCAACATTTTTGATAAGAAGATTCAAAATCGGAAGAAATAGACACACGAAATAGCCGTAGGGGGTTCGACATGTACTGTATATATTTAAAAAATTATTGTAACCATATAAAAATAATACTCCCTCCGTTTCAAAAAGGATGACATAGTTTGACTTGGAACGAGTTAAAAAAAAGAAAGAAGACTTTTTCATCTTGTGGTTCTAAATTAAAGTTATTCAAATGTACCAAAATGCCCTTTAATCTTGTCGTCTTAAACATGCCACGTGGAATGTTAAAGTTAAAATGTTGCCAAAAAAGGAAAGGGGTCATTCCTTTTTAAACAAACTAAAAAGGAAATAGGGATATTCTCTTTGAAACGGAGGGAGTATAATTTTTTGCTGAAGTGGGTTCGGATGAACCCCCTAAATATATGGTGGCTCCGCCACTGTTTGCCGGTCATTTTCATTTTTAACAACTTCTATAGGGATGAAACTGGGAGGGTGCTGGGCGGGTTAACTCAAAGTCACAAAATTCTCAATCCGCCCTACCCCACCATGTATAGCATTATTTTCTTATCTCAATCGACCCCACCCCGTATAAATTTGCTCTGCCCTTATAACACCCCAGAAATATTTTGAGGTAAGAGTCGAACCATTCTTCGTTGAGAGTAAAATTTTACTGAGGAATTGAAATTTTCTTAAGTGTTAAGGTCTCTTGATATATCACCTTAAGTGTTAAGGTCTCTTGATGTAGCACCGTAAGTTTCAAAAATAACTAAAGAGAAGTCATTCCTAGGTTCTTCTCAGTTTTGGGTCAACTTCAAACAACCTTAACTTTTAGCACATGATGATTTAAATGACCCATAAGATATCAAATAAAAGGTCTTGGAATCCTCTTTCCAGCGTCGTTGAGTTTGCTAATTTTTGAGGTTGTATGAGGGAGATGTGCCTATTTGATATCAGGTCATCCAAATAAGGTAAATTACCTAAAAATATGAAGGGTATTTTGGTCTTTTCCTTACCCAATCAGATTATAGAGAATTTTAGTAATATTTTAGGGACTAATCTAATTTGAGTTGGTTTTTATAAATCCAAATACACTTAGGGGTAGTTTGGTAGGCTGCATTAAAAGAAATAGTTTATGTATTATGTAAAGTATTATTTAGTACTATGTTTGGTAGGAACTTGGGCCTATGTTATACCTCCTACTTGGTATTATTGATGTATTACTAATACCTTCGATTTGGAGGTATTAGTAATACATATGATATAATACCATAGGATAAGTCTATGTAAAGACAATAATATCCCTCAAATCATTTTAATTATTGTAGAGAAAATACATAAAATCCCCTGAACTTGGCAGCAAAACTTACTTTAGTACTTTAACTTTACGGGTAACTATTTACCCCCCCCCCCCCCCTCCCAATCTCATTTCAAGTGAATTTAATATCACCCTAAGATTATAATACCACTCTCACTTTGGCAAGTGTATTGCACACTCTCCAAGTCATTGATACGTCAGGGTCACATCATTGCCACATCAATGCCACATATAACATTATTTAATTTTTGTTTTTTTTATTTATTCACAAATTTAGTAAGAATTTTTTAAAAGAAAAACATCAGTGCCTGTTTTCTAACTGTCACAATCCCCATTAGTAAAAAAAATAACTCAGTCACAATTGCAATTGACCAAACTCAGTCACATTAATCCATGATTCAAAGCTATTCTCACAATCTCACAAAAACATTTTGTAACACCCCAGAATTGTTTTTGAACTAAGACTCGAACCCTTCATCGTAGTGAATGAGATTTTACCAAGGTATTTAAATTTTTTTAAGTATTAAGGTGAGTTCGCTAGATTTAGCACCAAGAGTTCTAAAAAGAATTAAATTGGAAATAGGAAAAATCTGAAAAATTGCAAGTTAAGTTAAGTATGAGTCTTGGGTCCACTATAAACGACCATAACTTCCAGAACAAGATGAGTTAGGTGTGCTACAAGATACCATTGGAAAGATCTTTGAATTATATTTTCAAGACGCCGAGTTTGATAATTTCTGAGTTTGGATGAGTGAGTTATGACCTTTTGAAATTAGGCTATTCAGTTAAGGAAAGTTAGCCGAAAATAGTGCGGGGTATTTTGGTCCTTTCCTTACCCAATCAGATTTACCTCGTGTTTAGTCATATTTTAGAGGTCTAATCCTTTTAGATTTAGTTTTATAATCCTAATAAACACCTAGGGTTTTAGTTGAGAGTTCAAGAAGAGGCAAGAAAAGAAAAGAGGAGAAAAGAGGAAAGGATGAAGGCGTTCGCCGACATTCTTGAGTCTAGTTGCGGATTTTTACCACGGGTCTAATCCCAAATAGGTAAGTAAGCCTCCATAGCGTTGGGTTAGTTCACCCACACACAAATCATGTATTTTTTAAGCGAAATTTCATGCTTAAGTTTTAAGATTAGAGTTCTTGAAAGGTGTTCTTAAAGTTCATTCCAAATCTTGTTGTGTTGGAGTTTTGATGATTTTTTGAGATCAAATTGAGTAATTTTAGTGTTGTTTCCAGTATATTAGAGTGTAATTAAGTTAAGTAAACGAATCCATGTGATTGGGGAAGAAACCGTTTGAAGTTAGGCGATTTAGGGTGAGAAAACGAGCAAAAATGCTCGGCAGAATTTTCTGGGTTGGGGCCTGGCGCAGCGCGCCTTACAGAGCGCCCCAAACCCATATATGTCCATCAGGGGTTGGCGACCCATAGCCCTAGGGTCATCTTCCAAGTCCAGTTTGCCTCCGGTTGCTCCGTTTAAGTTTGTTTAAAGTGCACCTTCACTCTTTTTCGATTCTAACTAATCTAAGCTACTTCTAAAAAACTAAAAATCAGTCCTAACATGATCATAACCTTGAATTCATAATTCAAATTCAAGGTAGAGTTAAGAGTTAAGTTTTGAGAATTCTTTCGAGCATACTAAGAATGTCCCTTTGAGCCCTTCTGAGGAGTCTTCCACAACTTCTAGTAACTTGTTTTCAAGTCTCAAGCAAGTGAGTATAAAAGTGAAGAGTATCTATTCATGAATCAAAAGAATAACCTAAATCCTCCAAGTCATGAACCAAAACTCTTGAATTCATAATTCACATTCAAGAGAGAGTTAAGAGTAGAGTTCAAGAAAGTCTTTAAGTTAAATTGTGAATTCTTTGAGATCCATTATTGATTTGAACTAAAGTTTTGAGGAAGTAAATAAGAGAATGAGAGATTCATATACATGAGTTCCATCTAGATACTAAGACCTTCGAGTTGAGTTATTCATGCCGATAACTTCCGCATGAATTCCGTAAATTGAGTATCATTAAGAAGAGTAGTATCTCCAAGTTTTAAGTCTTGAGTATTGAGTTCTCTATTCCTATCTTGAGTTAAGAGGTACCTTTTAGTTCTCGAGTTGAGTAGTTCATGCTCATAATTCCGCATGAACCCTCCCAGTTGAAAAATCATGACATCATCCATAAACATGAGACCATGATCCTTGAATCCATAATCCAATTCGAGGGAAGCTAAGATCAAAGTCAAAGAAGTTAAGAGTCAGTTTAAAAGTTAAGAAGCAAGTCAAAGTGAGTTCTTAAAGTTTTCAAAGAGTCTTAAACAATCATTTTAACTTTGATTTAAGGCTCAAATTACAAGTCGAGCAAAAAGAAAAGAGTTGAGTTAAATTATCAAAATCTATAAGGTACCTAAGTATTCCC
Organism: Solanum sitiens; assembly: GCA_016801875.1. Taxonomy (NCBI): domain Eukaryota; kingdom Viridiplantae; phylum Streptophyta; class Magnoliopsida; order Solanales; family Solanaceae; genus Solanum; species Solanum sitiens. Next base: position 44,405 of record JABWTJ010000603.1, read on the forward strand.
TAAGAGTTAAAGTATCAAGTTAAGTAAAGAGCAAGAGTTGAGTTCATTTCTCTAAAAGTTATAAAGGGACTAAGTATTTCCCTAAAGGTTGATAAATGTTTTACATTTAAGTAGAAAGGAAACTAAGGAGTTTTTATAGAGTTTTGAACTAAAGAGGGGAACATTCATTTCTAAAAGGAGCTTTTAAAGTTAAAGGGTTCAGTAAATTATCTCAACCCAAAGGAAGAAAGTTTTTATTAAAAGTATGAACTAAAGTATGTTTTGGGAGCAATATTGAGCACCGAAGTGGTAATGAGAGTTCATATAACTCAAATCCTCATGTAAACCATGTAGCCTTCATGGTTATAAGTGTGTCATACTTTTTAGATGATCACGTAAGTTTAGCCAGTGGATCCACTAGGTAGAGGATGTTCTATGCGACGCCAAAGTGTAGGACAGTTCTGGCAGCACGGGCAAGATGATGTATCACCACTTAGGCTCATAGTGGTGGTTGTCGGTTAGAGAAACTCCCACAGTATTAATTACATGGTTCCTCAAGGGGTTCTTCTTAGTATGAATGGGGGTATGAGACTTCATTCATGCATTGCACAAGTAGACCTTGAGAGGGAGCATGATATGTTTTTATGATATTATTATCTTGAGTTACCATTATGTTTTTAAACAACTTTTCTTAATATTGCACTTGTTCTAAACTGCTTTATATCGAAATGAGTTTAGTGAAATATCAAAAATTAAGTATATTGAGTTGAGTATCCATAGTAGAGTGTCATATCTTAGAGTTCAGTATTTAATCTCTGAGTTGAGTATCTTATTCTTGAGTGTTCCTTGAGTTTCAAGTTTGAGAAGAGGTAAGTATGTTTCCATCTTTTATTCAAGTATCAAGCTTATTTTAGTTTTTAGAATTCCCTTTACATGCTCGTACATTCCATGTACTGGGCCATTAGGCCTGCATCTTTTGATGATGCAGACACAGGTATTCAGGATCAACAACAAGATCTTTGTTGATAAATTCCAGAGTTTGAGTTAGCCATGGTGAGCCTCTTTTTCTCCGGAGGATTTCATTTACTTTTTAGTTTAGTTAGGAGGTCGTGGGTCTTCTCCCGACTTCCATCTTTATCTGTTAGAGGCTTCATAGATAGTCAGTTTAGTTAAGGAGTCTGTATTTTGCATTTATTTTATTAAATGTTTTAAAGACTAAATGTGCCTATTTTATGGGTAGTTGAATATATTATTTTATTCAAAGTTGTTCATTTGAGTTAAAGCTTCTAAAGTTGAGTTTATGAATTTTATTTCACTTTTAAAGCTTTGTATGCTTAAGTTAGTCTTTCGCTTGTAGTCAGCCAGGATGAGGGTTCGCTTGGGGACCAACAATGGTTCTTGAGTGCCGGCCACGTCCAGGGTGTAGGCTCGGGTCGTGACACATTCAATTTTGAAGACATTATCGAAACAATAAATAATAAATGAAAATTTAATTTGAGATGAAGAAATTGTAGATTTTTCATTAACAAAATCTTCAAGTTCATCACATTCAAACTCTGCCATAAATAATAATTTAGAAGCAAAAATAAATTATTGACTTTTCTATTTTTTCTGTGTTCATCACACCCTTTTACTGATAAAAAAAATGGGGGTTGGTGGGTGGGTGGGATGGAGGTGTTTCAAAGAAAGAGTAAGAAGCTGGAAAGTTCTTCGAAGAAGAAAAAGTAAAAGGCGAGGAAAGTGGTGATTGAGACGGCTAGAAGAGAAAGAAAAAGGATCGTGATGGGGTTCATAGAGGAGAAATAGGGTCATAATGAGGGTTTCAAAAAAGGAAAAAGAGGTTGGGGGGGGGGGGTTCAATAAGAAGAAAGATGTGGTGCAAGTAGGGTTGAGGGCGGGAGGAGTGGTGGGGTGTAAGGAAGATGAAGGGGCTGGTGGTACAAAGAACTTGGAGGTGGTGGGGTCTAAGGAAAATAGAGGAAAGAAAGATTATTGGGTGACCTTTTTTGACTTGCCACGTCAGCTATTCGGGTGTATTCAAATTTACTTGAAAGATGTTAAGGGGGTATTTAAACACCCGTATAGTTTAAGTGTTAAAGTAGTTTTACTGCCAAGTTTAGGGGTGTATGTATTTTCCCATTATTTTATTTATTTTCTTGATTATATGATTTATATTTATACTAGTAAATTTATTTAATTAGCTTACAAATTATTTAGAGAAAGTTGTTTGTCACTAAATAAATCCAATACAAATCAGTAAAAATTTGAAATGTGAGTTGTTTAAAAAAATTACATCCATATTAAAATTGCAACGTGCAATTTTTATGCGTTAATGTAGATGGTTTATTCAATTTTACGATTGTTAGCCGTCTTTTCGATTTTAAAAGTTGATGGTTTATCTTTTTTAAATTGAAATGACATTTGTGTGTGATAAATTTATTAAGATGACAATCATTTATCCTCAAATAATTCAAGTGAAAAAATAGCAAACATGACAACAAAATTGTTGTTCTCATAGCTAGTTAGAAGGCCATTGAAAAATATATATTGTCCGATTATCTACCTTGACCCACTTAAAAGATATTTCAAGGGTATAATTGGTAAAAAGTTTTTTTTTGATAGAGTTTTAATCTAAACACAAGATGAGGTGGAAACAATGAACCAAACACCTGCTAAAAATAAGCATTACATTACTAATCCATGCACTAGTAATCCCTGCATTGCTAATCCATGCATTACTAATCCCTGCTTTATCAATCTTTTTACCAAACGACCCCTTAGGGTTTTAGAAGAGAGTTCATTCAATTCATTCATAAGTTCTTTTATGTTTTGATGCAAGATGTTACTTGGGTCAACTTCAAACAACCATATCTCTTAGAATATAAGGAGATTCGCAACCCATAACCTATCAGATTAAAGGTATTTGAATCTGTTTTCCAACGCCACTAATTTTGCATCAATCCCATTTCTGAGTACAAATTTATGACTATTTTAGTAACTGAAACACTGCAATGCCGAATTAGCCGACGGAAAAACATTAAAATGTTTTTTTTTGTCTTTTTACCTCCAAAAAAATCCTAAATGGACTTCTTGACTAATTAAATATCCAAAACCAATCAGATGATCATCTTTTAACCCATCATTCTTTTATCTCTAAAACCCTAGGGTAAAACCCAAAGGAAAAATTAAATTAGGAAACTCCATTCAAGATCTTTCAATCTTTTTCAGATCTTTTTCAAGATTCTTCTTCAAGGTAAGTCCTTCTCCAAGAATCATTCTTTCCAACTCGAATTCCTTATAAATTATGAAAATTAATGAAAATCATAATTCTTTGTCATAGAGTTTCAGAAACTAATTCAAGAAAGATTTTCTTGATTTTTCTCCTTTTGTATTATGGTTTCAAGGCTTCTAATCAAGTTCTTCTTCAAGATTCTTCAAGAACCTTGTTCTTTTAGGTATGTAAGGTTATCATAGTGTTGGACTAGTTCGTCCTCACGCCCTACATCTTCTTTCAAATCAGTAAAGGAGAAATCTAGAATTCTACTCCTAGATTTGAGTAGTTTTTTCAGATAAATTGATTTGAGTTCTTGAGTTTATGGTTGTTTTAAAAATTATATTCCCAATTATTGAGTTTCTATATTGTTATTAATATCCTTGAGTTGATTTGTTCATGTTTATATTTTTATCATGAACCCTATTTTGAGTTATAAATTTTCAGAAGGTTTTTAAAGCCAACAATTCAGTTTAGATTGAGTTTTTTTAGGAAGTAAAAATGAGTTTTGAGAAAAGAGTTTTCTAAAACATGATTAGTATGAGAATCGAGTATGTCATCAATGTATGAACAGTATAGTATCTAGATATACCATGAACGTTTATGTAGTATGACTTCCCGATTCATCAATGGTCATATTATAATATGATTTTGATATGTTTTGTGAAAGAGTTTTCAAGTATGAGTTGAGTAAGATTATAAGGGGACTATGTATTCCCAGAGTTATCAATTTTAACATTGATAAAAGAGAAACTTAAATTTCTAAATGAGTTATTAGTTTGAAAATTATTTCAAGAGCAGATATCTCTTTTAAGAGGATAGTTTGAGCAATTATTTCAAACCACGGGAAGATTTATGTTTCTAAAAATATGAGCATGAGTATATATATATATATATATATATATATATATATATATATATATATTTCATTGGGAGTAGTATTGAGCACCGATATAGGGGAGAGTTCAGGCAACTCACCCCCCATAAACCATGTATGCCAATACAGGTAAAGGTGTAACGACCTATTTTCATCGTTATGGAGAAGCCTATGGGGAAGAATTTTGGGCAAAACTTTTTTTTTTGGTAGTAATTTGGAAATTCTAGTCTAAGCACTACAAATCTGGTAATGAATGGGGGATCTAATTATTAATTTTATCCTATGAGTGGATAACCAAGACGTGAAGTAGCATGTACATCTTTACATAATCGAATTCGGGCGAGTAGAACTTCTGAAACTGATCTTGGCGTCAAAGAGTAGTTTCTAAATGTCAAGGGTTGAAGGTGTGTTGTGAAATGAGTGCTTGAAACCCAAATTCTGAGCTTGTCTCCGTGCAAGCTGCCGGGGCGGGGCCGCAGTGGTAGTTGAATACCGCTTTGGCGGGACAACCGCGAACTTAAGTTGGGAAAAATTGAAAAATCGTTATTTTCTGCAAAACTTCGTTCTTGAGAGCCAGGAGATGACCGAGGGCGATTCTTGACAATTTTCCACGATTTCTAGTGCTAAAGGTAAGATAATTACTCCTATAATCCGTGTTTTGATATTTAGAACTTAGAATCTTGGGTAATTATCATTGGGGAGGGGGGGGGGTTGTCTGAAGTTGAGGTGGAAAAAGTCCTAATTGAACATTAGGACCTGGGTTGGGCCTCCGATTGATAATATTTAGTTATAATCCGCGTAAGTTGGACCTTGTTTATTAATCCATGCATTATTTACTATTTTATACCAAAAACAAACGGAAAGAAAAGAATCAAGTATCTTAAGAGGATTCAAGCTTAATATCGAGGTAGGTGATGGTTTGATTTCCTATTTGTGTGATATATGCCGATTCATTTCTTTATTGTATGCATTCTTGTATATGAATAGTGAAATGTGAATCGAACCTAATGAAATGATTATGTGTGAACAACTAAATGCAATGAAACTACTTGACCCAGTGACTATATGTATTGTGCATTATAGTGTGTTTGTGATTGTGGTTGTGTTGATTGAATCGGGTATCATGTTCCGAAACATGCATTGGATCACTGTCACGTTTTGACACATATATTGAATCGGGTGTCATGTTCCAACACAGAAACAGTTTGGGTATGTATTTCATGAGAGAACCACTTGTAATTATTATGTTTATATATATATATATATATATATATATATACATATATATATCAATTAAAAAAACTACATACATATTAAAATGGCAACTTGCAATTCTTATGCGTGAATGTAGATGGTTTATTCAATTTTACGACTATTGGCCGTCTTTTCAATTTTAAAAGTAGATGGTTTATCTTTTTTTAATTGAAAAATGATATTGGTGTGTGACAAATTTATTAAGATGACAATCATTTATCCTCAAATAATTCAAGTAAAAAAATAGCAAACATGATGACAAAATTGTTGTTCTCATAGCTTGTTAGAAGGCCATTGAAAAATATTTATTGTCCGATTATTTACCTTGACCCATTTAAAAAATATTTCAAGGGCATAATTGGATTTTTTTTTTATAGAATTTTAATCTAAACACAAGATGAGGTGGAAACAATGAACCAAACACCTGATAAAACTAAGCATTACATTACTAATCCATGCACTTCTAATCCCTGCATTGCTAATCCATGCATTACTAATCCCTGCTTTATCAATCTTAGTACCAAACAAGCCCTTAGGGTTTTAGAAGAGAGTTCATTCAATTCATTCCTAAGTTCTTTTATATTTTGATGCAAGATGTTACTTGGGTCAACGTCAAACGACCATATCTCATAGAATATAAGGAGATTCGTAACCCATAACCTATCAGATTGAAGGCATTTGAATCTGTTTTCCAACGCCACTAATTTTGCGTCAATCCCATTTCTGAGTAAAAAATTTATGACCATTTTAGTAACTGATACACTGCAATGACGAATTAGCCGACGAAACTTCTTGACTAATTACCTCCCAAAAAACCCTAAACGAACTTCTTGACTAATTGAATATCCAAAACCAATCAGATGATCATTTTTTAACCCATCATTCTTTTATCTCTCAAACCCTAGGGTAAAACCCTAAGGAAAAATTAAATTAGAAAACTCCATTCAAGATCTTTCAATCTTTTTAAGATCTTTTTCAAGATTCTTCTTCAAGGTAAGTCCTTCTCAAAGAATCATTCTTTCCAACTCAAATTCCTCAATATGAAAATTAATGAAAATCATAATTCTTGGTCATAGAGTTTCAGAAACTAATTCAAGAAATTTCAAGAAATATTTTCTTGATTTTTCTCCTTCGTGTTATGGTTTAAAGGCTTCTAATCAAGTTCTTCTTTAAGATTTTTCAAGAACCTTGTTCTTTTAGGTATGTAAGGTTATCATAATGTTGGACTATTTCGTCCTCACACCCTACATCTTCTTTCAAATCAGTAAAAGAGAAATCTAGAATTAAACTCCTAGATTGAGTAGTTTTTTTTTGATAAGTTGATTTGAGTTCTTGAGTTCATGGTTCTTTTAAAAATTATATTCCCAATTATTGAGTTTCTATGTTGTTATTAAGTTCCTTGAGTTGATTTGTTCATGTTTATATTTAATCATGAACCCTATTTTGAGTTATAAATTTTCAGAAGCTTTTTAAAGCCAACAATTCAGTTTAGATTGAGTTTTTTGAGGAAGTAAAAATGAATTTTGAGAAAAGAGTTTTCTAAAATATGATTAGTATGACAATCGAGTATGTCATCAATGTATGAACAATATAGTATCTAGATATACCATCAATGTTTATGCAGTATGACTTCCCGAGTCATCAATGGTCATATTATAATATGATTTTGATATGTTTGTGAAAGAGTTTTCAAGTTTGAGTTGAGTAAGATTATAAGGGGACTATTTATTCCCAGAGTTATCAATTTTAACATAGATAAAAGAGAAACTTGCAATTATTTCAAACCACATGAAGATATATGTTTTTAAACATATTAGCATGAGTGTATATATATATATATATATATATATATATATATATATATATATATATATATATATATATATATATATATATATATATATATATATATATATATATTACTGGGGGTAGTATTGAGCACCGATATAGGGGAGAGTTCAGGCAATTCACCCCCATAAACCATGTATGCTCGTTATGGAGAAGCCGATGGGGAAGATTTTTGGGCAGAAAACTTTTTTTATAAAATTTGGAAATTCTAGTATAAGCCAAACTTGGGTGAAATCTGAGTCAGGGGAGGTTTAAACAAATATGGTAATGAATGGGGGATCTAATTATAAATTTTATTATATTAGTGGATACCCAAGACGTTAAGTAGCATGTACAGATTTATAGAATCGAATTCGGGCGAGTAGAACTTCTGAAACTGATTTTGGTGTGAAAGGGTAGTTATCGAATGTCAAGGGTTGAAGGTGTGTTGTGAAATGAGTTCTTGAAACCCAAATTTTGAGCTTGTCTCCGTGCAAGCCACCGGGGCGGGGGCCACTGTGGTTGTTGAATACCGCTGTGGCGGGACAACCGCGAACTTAAGCCGGGAGAAATTTAAAAATCATTATTTTCTGAAAAACTTTGTTCTTGAGAGCCAGGAGACGACAGAGGGCGATTCTTGACAATTTTCCACGATTTCTAGCGCTAAAGGTAAGATAATTACTCCCATAATCCTTGTTTTGATATTTAGAACTTCGAATTTTGGGTAATTATCATTGGGGGGGGGGGGGTTGTCTGAAGTTGAGGTGGAAAAAGTCCTAATTGAACATTAGGACCTGGGTTGGGCCTCCGATTGTTAATATTTAGTTATAATCCGCGTAAGTTGGACTTTGTTTATTAATCCATGCATTATTTACTATTTTATATCAAAAACAAATGGAAAGAAAAGACTCAAGTATTTTAAGAGGATTCAAGCTTAATATCGATGTAGTTGATGGTTTGATTTCCTATTTGTGTTATATATGCCGATTGATTTATTTATTGTATGCATGCATGTATATGAATAGTGAAATGTGAATCGAACCTAATGAAATGATTATGTGTGAGCAACTAAATGCAATGAAACTACTTGACCAAGTGACTATATGTATTGCGCATTATAGTGTGTTTGTGATTGTGGTTGTATTGATTGAATCGGGTGTCACGTTCCGACACATGCATTGGATCAGTGTCACGTTTTGACGCATATATTGAATCGGGTGTCATGTTCCAAGACACAAACAGTTTGGGTATTTGATATGCTCAAATTAGACTTTCTTGCAGAAGTATAAGCGGCCGTATCAAGTAAAGAACCCAACAAGTCGGTTGGGGTCGATCCCACGAGGAAAATAGGTTAGACTTAACTTCAATATACAATTACGTCTATTTAGTCAAGTCTTTTCCGAAAATAGTTAAATAAAAAGGGGGGGTTTTGTGAAACAAAAGTGTTTAATTAATTGTAAGTAAAATAAGAAGCAAGATTGAAACTTTGGTGTTTATCAAGTCGTGAGAGAAACTAGGGTGTAAGTGTTCCCCATAGGTTCAGAACGCGGTACCCCTAGCTATAGGAATTCTTTCCTCGTGTCTTGCATGCAAAGTGATAAGTTATGTATCTCTAAATCCTTGGTCCGGCATTTAGAAAATTTCACCCCGTACCTTGGTCTGGCTACGTGTGTCTAAGTTACTAACCCTTACCTCTAATACATATTAAGCATCATATTAGATGTGTGGCTTAGTTATTACTTCGCACCAATCGAAACTAGCCTATTAGATAGTGTACACTAAATCTATGTTGATAATTATTTTCCTATTAACTACCCCCTTGGTTCGGCAAGTAGAAATAGGGCGAGTTCTAACGCGTGCACTCATTAAAAAGACTTCTAAGCGAAAGAATTCTCAATACATGCAAGAACCTATTCTAGAATTGTTATTTAGCTAGTTTTACTTTGTTAATCACCCATTGTTCTCACAACCCTAGTTGTGGATTTAGTTACCCATGCCTAGAAGAACACAAATCATGGTTGTTAAACAATAATTCATGAACTTACTTTGACAAGTTTGAAGAAAATCCAGAAATTACGCTTGAAACAACAAAATTTACTTGATAATCGATTCCGGAAACTTGAATAAAATTGTCAAATTGCAAAGTCAAATCTCCAAGAAGAAAAGTATGAAAAACAATAAAATATCCAACCCCCAACCGAGGTTTTTAACCCTATTTATAATAACAAAGTCCTAAATTAAAAGGAGTTCAAAATAAGGAAAGTTTTTCCTAAAAGGCGGCCTCAATCGACGACTCCACAGACTTAGCTTTTTCTTCAGCCTTTGCTTTTGCATCTTCCCTGATCTAATCGACCGACCAACAGCACGATCCGTCGATTCACTTACGGTCCATCGATGACTTCGTCGTTCCATACTTAGTTTTTCTTCAACACCAGGTATTGGGACTACTCTTTGATCTGATCGACAGTTTGCCAGGACGGTCCGTCGATGGAACAACAGACCGTCGATCCTTCCATAGCCCCACATTTGGACAGAATTCCCTGAGTTGCTTCTAGATGTATGAACCTCCAATCGATGGTCACAACCTACGGACCGTCTATGGGACGACGGGCTGTCGGTGGCTTCGTGGGTCACTTCTGCACTAATTCTTCACAGCCTTCTGCATTTTCGTTCCGGACAACTTTCCTGCAAAACATAGATAAAAACACATTAAAATTACTACAAAAAGGCCCTAGACACACACTAAATTTAAGGAAAAAGCACTGAATGTACAGTGAAACCACGGTACATCAACACCCTCAACTTAAATTCGTTGTTTGTCCTCAAGCGATGCACTATGACTCACCACAACACTTTTGTACAAAAGTACTCACTTTTAAACTTTCGCAATCATATGGCTATCAATCCCGACTTTTCTTATTGCTTTTGTGCATGCTTTTACTCTTAGGCTCCCTAGGCTCATTCATGTGGATAAGACCATGACACAGACTCACCTCGCACCGACACCTCTACTATTTTATCTCTCACCAAGGTACTAACTTTTCAATATTGCAACTAGTGCCCTCACTTCAAAAACAATATCCTCCTTTTTCGCACAATGATTTCAAATTTGAGTATAAGGATCATTATTCAACACTCAAGCTCAGAAATACTTCACACCTAATTGGTACTTGTCGCCATAGGCTTGCCGTTATTTTCACTGCTTTAAGTTCACCATATTAGACTCTTAGGATCACGATAGGACTTTCTTGGCTTGTAACGTAGGCTCAGCGTCAGGTATGGTACATATGGGTACATTTTAGTGACTTGTTGCCCTCCTTGACATTACAGCTAAGCGTCCTACCTCTTTCATTGTCTATTATGCCCTACTTTTCTTTTATTATTATCTTTGCCTTGTTTTCTCTTTTCTTTCCCTTTTTTTTCATTTTTTTATTGATAATTATTTTGACTGAGTCACTTCTCTTGTTTACTATTTCTTTTCTTTCCCACATTCCTCTTTTCATCCCCACTTTTCGGGACATTACTCATAATAGCCACCCTCAACTTATGGTTTTGCCATGAATCGAGGTACACAATACCCAAGGTTGGGTCAGGGCCAAGACGAGGTCAATTTCTGCATTATCCACCCTCAACTTACGCTTTTGGCCTAAGTTTAGGTGAACATGTCCAAGGAGGGACCAGGGCCAACACATTATACCTAGAGAAGACGATTTGGTGTAGAAAAGAAAGGTCTATTATAGGCTCAAAATATTTGGATCAAAAGGGAATCGATTTCATTTGGTTCTCTCTTATTTAGGCTAAAGATTGGCTAATTTGAACAAGGGCCTATGATCCTTTCCTAAATGTCTAACACAGATTCCTTTTTACAGGACTAACCGGGCAAGTTCTAGTAGGTACCATCAGTGGAACAGTTAAATTTCCTCACACTCTCTTGACACTTCATTACCCTATCAGATTATCAGACACCTAGTTCGAGTGTTAGATTTGAGGGTCATGCAGTAGTGCATATCTATGTCATGCTTAGAGCAACACGTTCAACATTCATTATACCTAATCATGCAAGCATTCTTTTTAGAATGGCATATCATTCATATTTAGCCATCATGCTTCATATTTCATATTCATACTTTGTACAAGATACTACACATGCTGTTTCAATAATAAAGTAATCAGTCTCTTGGGGTAAACGAACACAAGCAAGAAAACCACCAAGAGAGGATCGTGAGTTGGGCTACTCAAACTTCACCCTAACACTCACTTTCCAATTTACCCCACCCTCACAAAAAAAAAATTCAATTGTCCCCAATGCATAAGAAAATTAAAGATAAAGTGGTGGGTGAAGCAAACCTGAGCCGCATAGCGCCGAAGATCAACAAGCAGGAAGGTCTTGTTTCCCGGAAACCACTCCATAGGGACATCATCAGTAGTGTCCGCAATAATATCTGCACCCTCAGTGGTGCTCCTCTGAACAACCTCCAATATGGAGTTAGACGCCCCAGAAGCTAACTCACGAGCCCTCATTTGCCAGGCCTCCTCATCAACCAATAAGGATCTCCCCGCAGCCTCAATATCAGATCACTCCCTCTTCCTAGCCCGAGCACCCTCATTATCAATGGTGTGGCTAGAACAGTGCCTTTTTACACGCTCACGTGGCGGCGGCGGAGGTGCAGTGGTGGTCTGGAATAGTGCAGTAAGCACTGTATCCTCCGCAAGCTCCGCAGGTGTGGCCTCAGGCTCGGGTACCCTCACATCAAGTATCGCATCCACATAAGCCCGCAGACTCGACACAGCCGCCTGAAGAGTCGTCAAATCAATGGTGGGGGCTGGGCATGCTAGAACCCTCAACTCAAAAGCATCGAGGCACTGGTGGACCGCCTGAATCCTCCTCTCAGTCTGCTGAGCAACCTTCTTCTCAATCCGATCATGAGCCTCAGCAATGGACTTCTGCATCCAACGCTGGATATGATGCAGCAATATGGACATCTTGGCCTCTAGCTTCTGGACCCTAGCAATCGGGACCAGTGCTGCTGATGGTGGTGTAGACCAGGAGGAACTCGGTGCCATACTAGTGCTAGGGGTAGACTCAACCGGGGTGGTGTCGGTAGGCTCTGAAGCAGCATGATCAGCCCCTTAGGCTTGCTCTATCGTATCCGCCAGGTTCTCACCCAACGGCTACACATCCAATCTGGGCCCTCTATTTGGTGCCGCCTCATTTGCCTTATCTCTGATGAGATATATATCCACTCTCTCGGTAGGAGTTTGGAGGACATATATGTGCCAAATGGGCACTCCAGTAGTCCTTCACAACTAAAAAATCATACAGGCAAAAGGGTAAGTGGTAGAGGACTTAAAATCCCTCATATGGATGATAGACATCAATAATCTGGGAAAGTCAATCTCGAACCTGGCCACCATAGCAGCTACCAAGACCGCTCTATCCTCGGTAAGTATGTTATCTACAGTTGTGGGGGATAGGCGGTGGCAGACCAAAAGGAAGATAAACTTGGCTGCAAACGTGAGGTTGGCCTTCTTGATAAGGTCTCTGGGGTTCAGCACCAAGTCTGTACACTCACCGTCTACGGAGATCTGCTTGGTAATCCACCTCTTGGTGGTCTCTCTCAGATCTTTGTTTCACTGGAAATGGCCCTTCTTGACCATGTTCCACCTGTAGTCAAACTCGGGAGTGATGGGAACCCTTCTGGCATCGGTGTCCTCACCATATATTAGGCGGCAAATGGCAGGCAAAGAGATGTCCACCCGGCAGCCACGAACTCGAACATCACAGAGTGGTGCCTGTTTGGCGTGGTTAGACCGCCTGTTCAAAGAACCTCTGAGAGTCGCGACGTAAGAGGCGAAGAACTCTCGCACCATCTCCTCACTGTAATGCCCCACACTCCTAGCCATCCACTTGAGCTAGTGGTGGGTGAATAGGTCATGTATCCAGGGACTATGTGTAGGCTCCCTGTAAGAACCCGCCGCTCAACTGTCAAAGTCCGAGTCATCACCCCCTTATCGTTTAGCAGCTTGGAATCCCTGTAAATCTGGTGCTGGCCGTCTAGGCACCACCGGTTAGGCTGATCAGCAAGCGGTGCAGGGTCCTCATGTCGGGGTGCCGGAGTAGACTCTGAACTCTGGGCCTCATCAGACGAGGCATGGTGGGTAGGTACATCCGGTAGAGTGGCTTCCTGTGATCCATAAGCAAAGGCAGTGGCCTCATTCGACCCTGTAAAGTGGGCCGACTCAGAACCGGAACCCTCATCAGAGCCAGACGCTCCCTCAGAACCCGAGGCATACCCAGACGGTGTGCCGGTCAGTGTACGCTCCTCATCAGACTGGGAGGCAATGACTACGCTGGGCGCCACCTTCTTGGGTGTGCCCCGATTGGCCCTAGCAGCTGGTGTCGGGGTCTGGGTGCACGTATTCGGGATGACGCTTATTGTCTGACGAGAAAAAAATACGGCGGGATGGTGATACAGACTTAGATCGTCCCCTAGAATAGACAATATCCGGCTTGGGGTCCATTAGTACTTTAAAAATAGAGTTATTAGTTTCATTGTAATAAACCTACACACTCAATAGAAGCAAAACACAATCTTGAAACATAGGAGGCATGTTAGTGCAGAACTGCTGACTCAGTAGATGGTCACTATCGACGGTACGTCGATAATATCCGTCGATGGACACATAGAAAATTTTAGAAGTCATCGATTCACATAACTTTAAATTAGAAACGACGGACGTGTAGAACGGCTCGTCGATCAATCGACGGACCGTAGTCCACTTCCTTCGTCTGACACTTAGAACAATTTTTGAAAATCACACAAAGCATAGTTTCATACAAAAACGATGGACGTGCAAAACGTCCCATCGATCAATCGACGGACCGTAGTCCACTTCCGTCATCCTAGAGTTAAGTAAATATAGGGTTCAGCAATCGACGGACCCCATCGACGGTCCGTCGATCGACCGATGGTCCATAGACGGGGTCTCATACTATTGGTCAGAGACAGGTTTTTCAGACATTCTTTGCACCCCTCAATTGGATAATTTCAAACATATACCAATTCACAAAACATTCAATAACAATCAACAAACAAATTCGTCATTCCTAGGGCTTCGATTTTGCAAATTTCTATCCTAGATTTTAAGAGACTATCAAGCCCTAAAAAGGAAAAACAACAAAACAAACAACATTCAGAGTTCATTGAGACAGTTTTCACCCCCAACCCATTCACTTTCTATCATTCTAAGGGACATGGAACTTAATTTTAACAAGTTAATCATGTAAAGTTGTCCCTAAGTCAAGACCCACATACAATCTATTCGGTTTCTCAAGAAAATGAACTACAAATCATTGAGCAGATGAGAATGAAATACGTGTGCGTTGTAGTGGAGTGAATGTGTGGGTGAACTTTCAACAACAACCGACGTGCCCGCCTTCAAACACCGACCGGAAAATGCTGTAAATGGATAGGGAATTGGGGGACAAGGGTTTTGGGAATTTTGGGAAGTGGAGAGAATAATAAATCAGAAGAGAATTTAGAGTGATTGAATGTGGGAGTGAATGATGGAATAAGGGAATAAAGGGAGGGAAACGGTTGGGGGGGAGAATTCTAAAAGGTGTGGGAGGGTAACTGAAAGGGTATTTTGTAGCCGGTCCGATCCGGTCGGGTCACGGGTTTTAGGAACTAACGACAGACCGTAAGTCACGTCGACTGATCCGTCGATTGTTCACTAACTTAAACGACATTGGAAAACATACCCGGGATCCACGTACACCATCGACAGTCTGTCGATGGGAAGACGACCCATCGGTTGGTCCGTAGATCTGTGCACCAGATCAATTTCTGCAGATTTCTTGTGGTTTGGTCCCTGCACATTGAGCACCCAATAAGCCATTCTTTTTGTGTTTTCTGGACACTTTTTAGACACAGACCCTAAACTACTCCCTAGCCAACAATCTAAAAGAAATAAAACCAAAAGAATGCAACTATTCCTACAAAGAAAAAGAAAAACCTGTTATTGTCTAGAGTATACACATTGGGTGGCCACCCAATAAGCGCTTGATTTAACATCGTGGCACGACGCAAGACTCTTGATTACTCAGACTTCATCAAGATGATATGCCTCAATCACTTCATTGGCATTTTCCGCATGCCCGAGGTAGATCTTGATTCTTTGCCCATTTACCGTGAACCTTGCACCCTCCTTGGTCTCCAACTCAACCGCACCATGAGGGAACACTTTAGTGATCAAGAATGGACCAGTCCATTTGGACTTGAGTTTTCCCGGAAACAAGCGCAGCGTATAGTTAAATAAAAGCACCAATCCCCAACCGCAAATTCACGCTTCTCAATCTTATGGTCATGGTACCTCTTTATCTTTTCTTTGTAGAGGGCTGAACTTTCATATGCTTTAAGCGAAACTCATCAAGCTCATTCAACCCATTTAGTCTCTGTTCCACTGCTTCATTCCAATCCATCTTCAGTTTCTTCATCGCCCACATGGACTTATGCTCTAACTCAACCAGCAAGTGACAAGCCTTCCCATAAACAAGTTGGTATGGAGACATACCTATGGGAGTCTTGTATGCTGTCCGGTAAGCCCAAAGAGCATCATCAGGCCTCCTTGACCAATCCGTTCTATTAGCATTCACCGTGTTTGACAGAATTTGCTTAATTTCTCTGTCGAACACCTCAACTTGCCCACTAGTCTGTGGATGGTAAGGAGTGGCTATATTGTGGTGAACCCCATATTTCTCCAATAACCCTTTGAATAACTTGTTGCAAAAGAGGGATCCCCAATCACTAATAATGGCCCTAGGGGTGCCAAATCTTGAAAATATGTTCTTTTTCAAGAACGCGGTGACACTCTTACCTTCATTGTTTGCAAGTTCTATGGCTTCCACCCATTTTGACACATAATCCACCGCCACAAGAATATATTTCATCCCATGAGAACTCACAAACGAGCCCATAAAATCAATGCCCCATACATCAAACAACTCAATTACTAGAATGGGATTCAAAGGGAGCTCTTGCCTCCTCGAAATGCCTCCATCTCTTTGGCACTTATCACATGACTTGGCAAACTCATGAGCATCTTGGTGGATGGTTGGCCAATAGTACCCACACTGCAAATTCTTATTGGCGGTCCAGATACCACTATGATGCCCTCCCACAGGTGAGGAATGGCATACCTCCAAAACACTTAGCATCTTAAATTTCGACACACATCCGCGAATAAGCCCATCGGCACAACTCAGGTATAAGTAAGGCTCATCCCAAAAGAAATTTTTCACATCATGCATGAAATTTTTCCTCTAATGGAAGGACAAGTCCGATGGTACTATACCACTAGCCAGATAATTCGCAAAATCGGCAAAGCATGGAATCAAGTCATGAGAAGCGGCCAATACATGCTCATCAGGTAAAGTATCATCAATTTCAGACTTTTGATCCAATTCTCGCATAGCTTCATCCTCTAATCTGGAAAAGTGATCGGCAACTTGGTTTTTGATCCCTTTTCTGTCTTTCACCTTAAAATCAAACTCTAGCAACAGTAATACCCATATAATCAACCTTGGTTTCGCATTCTTCTTTGCCATCAAATATCTCAAAGCAGAATGATCAGTATGCACTATGACTCTCGTGGCAAGTAAATAGGAGAAAAAATTTTTGAAAGCAAATACCACCGCAAGAAGCTCTTGCTCAGTCACAGTATAGTTCTTTTGAGCTTCATTTAGGGCCTTACTGGCTTAATAAATGGGGTAAAGGATCTTATCCCTTCCTTGTCCCAATACCACACCAAGAGCAACCCCACTAGCATCACACATCACCTCAAATGGTTTGCTCCAATCCGAGGAAATAATAATGAGCGCAGATACTAACTTCTCTTTCAACTCTCCAAATGCCTTCAGACAAGATTCATCAAAATAAAATTTACAGTCCTTCTCAAGTAACTTGCATAGAGGATGTGCAATTTTTGATAAATCCTTAATAAATCTCCGATAGAAGCCCGCATGCCCAAGAAAACTTCTCATACCCTTTACAGAGATGGGTGGAGGAAGTCTCTCAATAACCTCTACTTTTGCTCGATCAACCTCTATTCCCTTTTCTGTGATGCAATGTCCCAATACAATACCCTCTTTCACCATGAAGTGACATTTCTCCCAATTTAGCACAAGGTTGCAATCTTCACATCTTTTGAGAACTTCGGCCAAGTGACTCAAACAATAATCAAAAGAGTCTCCAACAACGGAGAAGTCATCCATAAACACCTCAATAGTGTCCTCCACCATATCAGAGAATATCGACATCATACATCTCTGAAAAGTAGATGGTGTATTACACAAACCAAAAGGCATCCTCTTGAATGCGAAAGTCACATAAGGGAAAGTAAAGGTGGTTTTCTCTTGATCTTCCAGTGCAATAGAGATTTGATTGTAACCGGAATAGCCATCAAGAAAATAGTACCATTCTTTTCCCGTGAGTCTATCTAACATCTGATCCATGAAGGTCATAGGAAAATGGTCCTTCTCAGTCCATGCATTCAACATCCGGTAATACATACACACTCTCCATCCGGTCACCGGCCTCATTGGAACAAACTCATTCTTCTCATTAGGAACCACTGTCATTCCCCCCTTTTTGGGGACACACTGGAAAGGGCATACCTAACTACTATCTGCGATGGGATAGATGACTCTGGCATCCAACCACTTAATAATCTCCTTCTTCACTACCGCTTGCATTAGTGGATTCAAACGGCTCTGGTGTTAAATACTTGGCTTATGATCGGGCATGAGTTGGATTTTGTGTGAACAAATACCGGGAGGGATCCCAATAATATCCGCAATAGTCCACCCAATAGCTCTCTTGAACCTCTTCAACACTTCCACCAAACACTCTAATTGTTGCACATTCAAATCTAATGCAATAATTACCGGTAAAGTGTGATCTTTTTCCAAGAATACATACTTCAGATGAGGCGGTATAGCCTTAATCTCTAATTTTGGAGCCTCCTCAATAGATTGTTTCACGGGTGGAGACTCGCGATTTTTCATATCTAACTCCAATTTCTTTGGTTTGAACTGAAAATCACCTCGATCAAGTGCTGCAACCAATGACCCATACTCTTCAATACCATCACTCTCAAAATTGTTGATCACTGTGACTAGTGCCTCAATACCAAAACGCTCTTCGATTGTACCTCAAACGTACTCTCAACCCTGTAAGATATAACAGATACCGTTTGGAGCTCACCACTCTGCTTCATGGACCTACAAATGTTGAAAATTACCTCTTAATTATTTAACCAAAACTTCATCTGCCCTTTTTCTGTATCAGCCAAAGCGCGACTAGTAGCAAGGAATGGTCTCCCAAGAATAATGGGCACCTCGAAATCCACCTCACAGTCAAGAATCACAAAGTCAGACGAAAATATAAATGACTCCACCTTCACTAATACATCATGGATTATCCCGATAGGCCTCTTCACCGTTTGATCGGCCATCAGTAACCGCATCGTTGTAGGATTTGGGTCACCCAAACCCATTTTCTTGTAAATCAAGAGAGGCATGAGATTTATGCTTGTACCTAGATCACATAGTGATTTAGCAAAGTGTAACAACCCGACGGTACATGGAATTATGAAAGCGCCCAGATTATCCTTCTTTTGCACAAGGGACCTTGTATCAATAGCACTACAATGTTGCATTTTTCGTAACCATATCCTTCATAAACTTGGCATAACCGGGCATTTGTTCAAGAGCTTCTATCAAAGAGACATTGATGGAAAATTGTTTCAACATAGTAATAAAACACCGGTATTTACCAACCTCAGTCTTCTTCTCCAATCTTTGCGGAAATGGTGGTGGTGGTCTAGGCACAAGGATCGCCTATTGGGGCATCTCTGCTTCTTTCACCGCTTCGTTTACCAACCCACCACTAGCTTCTACTACCTCATCATCTCGTCTCACCTCATCTTCTACGCCAGACGACATAGGTGGATCAATGGTTTGCTTACCTCCTCGAGTCGTGACTGCCATACAATGTCAATCATTTTTCAGATTTTGGACGGTATTGCTAGGAAGAGTACCCGGTTGACGAGGGTTCACAGTAGTAGACAATTAGGTCATTTTCAACTCAAGATGCTTAATAGAGACTGCATGTGCATCCACCTTTTTCCCAATATTAGACAAATCACCTCTCAACTCCTTGGCTTGCTCATCACTAGCGTCAAACCTCCTCATCATCTTTTGCAACATATCTTCAACTCGCTCCATACTACCTCAACCATCCCTAGGAGCAACTTCCCGATTTTGAGGCGGAACATAGGTCCCACTTCGATAGTTTCTGTTACCATAGTTACCCCGGTTGAAGTTGTTGTCATAGTTGTAGTTTCCTTATCGGACATAATGGCTTTCTCTGTTGTAATTTCCATAGTTCCGACCTTGATTTCCTTGATCTTGACGCCAATTATCCTTATTGGAGCCTTGGGCTTTCGCCAAAAAACCCCCGTCTGCTCATTCACTGCATAAGAATCCTCTTCATAGTAGTACTCATCAACCGGCGGTGGTGGTTTAGTCAAATAATTCACTGCATTTACCCTCTCCGCACCTCCAGCAACATGTTTCAACACCAACTCAAGCTCAGTTCTCATTTGAGCCATCTCTTCACGAATCTCATCGGCGGCCGGATTGTGTGTAGCTTGCACTGCAAAGGTATTTCTCCCAGTATCCGACTTCCTAGTGCTCCAAACTTTATTATTGTGGGAGATTTTCTCTAACTTCTATGCGATCTCTGCATAATTGAACTCACCATAAGAACCACCCGCAATCTTATCAAGCACTACCTTATTATTGTCATCTTTCCCCCGATAGAAGTACTCTTTCAATGACTCATCATCAATGCGGTGGTTTGGGACACTTCTTACAAATGAGGTGAATCTATCCCAAGAGCTACTCACCGACTCTCCAGGTAATGCCACAAACTTGTTCACCCTATCTTTGTGGTTGAGATTTTTAGATACCAGATAGTAACAGGCTAGGAACACATCTCTCAACTGGTCACAAGTATAGATCGAGTTATAGGGCAACTCAGTAAACCATGTCGCGGCCTCTCCCGTCGGTGAGAGAGGGAACACTTTTAACCTGATGACATCAATGTCCAAGTATGGCCTCCCTACACAACAATTACACACCGACCTCAGTTTGGCGATGTGAGCATGTGGATCCTCGGATGGTAGCCTCGAAAATAAACCTCTGGCGGTGAGCATCTGCATCAAGCTACTCGTTACCACGAAAGTATGACCCTATGGTAGAGGAGGTAGGACAAGAGGCCCATCAGAGTCAGTGATGTTTATGTTGCCCCTATAGAACTACTGAGGGCGTGGAATGGGAGGTTACCTCCTCAAAGCATCATCAAGTGGATTATCAGCAACCACTTGATTGTGAGCATCTATCAGTGGTGGAGGTTGACGATTGATCCCATCGATAGTATTACCGAGATTCTATTGTTTATTCATTTTGTGGAGTGTCCGGTTCAGTTCAGGATCGTATGGAAGTGTTGGTTCTTCTCGGATCCGTGTACTTGGCATACACTAGAGCTAGACCTGAGAGAGACAAAAAAAAAGTAAAATTAGGAAATTGTTGACTAAAATTTGGTAATGTACTTAAAGTTAGTCTAAAAGGCAATTTCCCGGGCAGCGGCGCCAAAATTTGATACGCTCAAATTACACTTCCTTACAGAAGCATAAGCGTCCGTATCAAGTAAAGAACCCAACAAGTAGGTTGGGGTCGATCCCACGAGGAAAATAGATTAGACTTAACTTCAATATACAATTACGTCTATTTAGTCAAGTCCTTTCCAAAAATAGTTAATTAATTCTAAGTAAAACAAAAAGCAAGATTGAAACTTTGGTGTTTATCAAGTCGTGAGGAAAACTAGGGTGTAAGTGTTCCCCATAGGTTCATAACGCGGTACCACTAGCAATAGCAATTCTTTCCTAGTGTCTTGCATGTAAAGTGATAAGTTATGTATCTCTAAATCCTTGGTCCGATATTTAGATAATTTCACCCCGTACCTTGGTCTGGCTACGTGTGTCTAAGTTACTAACCCTTACCTTTACTTCATATTAAGCATCATATTCGATGTATGGCTTAGTTATTACTTTGCACCAATCGAAACTAGCCTATTAGATAGTGTCCACTAAATCTATGTTGATAATTCATTTCATATTAACTACCCCCTTGGTCCGTCAAGTAGAAATAGGGCGAGTTCTAACGCGTACACTCGTTAAAAAGACTTCTAATCGAAAACATTATCAATACATGCAAGAACCTATTCTAGAATTGTTATTTAGCTAGTTTTACTTGGTTAATCACCCATGGTTCCCACAACCCTAGTAGTGGATTTAGTTATCCAAGCCTAGAAGAACACAATTCATGGTAGTTAGACAATAATTCATTAACTTAATTTGACAAGTTTGAAGAAAATCCAGAAATTACGCTTGAAACAACAAAATTTACTTGATAATCGATTTCGGAAACTTGAATAAAATTGCCAAATTGCAAAGTCAAATCTCCAAGAAGAAAAGTATGAAAAAAAATAAAATATCCAACCCCAAACCGAGATTTTTAACCCTATTTATAATAACTAAGTCCTAAATTAAAAAGAGTTCAAAATAAGGAAAGTTTTTCATAAAACGCAGCTTCAATCGACGACTCCACAGATCGATGGACCGTCGACTGCCTCCGTCGGTCCAGACATAGATATTTCTTCAGCCTTCACTTTTTTCATCTTCTTTGATCCAATCGACGGACTAACAACACGGTCCGTCGATTGACTTATGGTCAGTCGATGCCTTCGTCGTTCCATACCTAATTTTTCTTCAACACCGGGTACTGGCACTACTCTCTGATCTGATCGACGGTTTGCCAGGACGGTCCATCGATGGAACTACGGACCATCAAATAATTCCGTAGCCCCACACTTGGTCAGAATTCCCCGAGTTGCTTCTAGATGTCTGAACCTTCAATCGACGGTCACCACCTATGGACTGTCGATGGGATGAGGGGCCGTCAGTGGATTCGTGGGTCACTTCTGCACTGATTCTTCACAGCCTTCTGCATTTTCGTTCCGGACAACTTTCCTGCAAAACATAGATAAAAACACATTAAAATTACAAAAAAAGGTCCCTAGACGCACACTAAAATTAAAGGAAAAAATATTGAAAGTACCGTGAAACCACGGTACATCAGTTTTTCATGAGAGAACCACTTGTGATTATTACATTTATATATATATATATATATATATATATATATATATATATATATATATATATATATATATATGTGTGTGTGTGTGTGTGTATGTATGTATGTATATATGTCATTGATATTATATATTGTATGTTGCTCTAAAATGATGACTGAATTGTGCATTTTGTATATGTGTTGACTATGTTGTTATTACTTATGTATATTGTTCTTATTGGAGTTGTCGCCTGATCCGACCAGTACACTATGGTTGTGTATTGATACTGCACTTCTCATTTTCTTATTAAGCACATGGCATCTTCATGCGGTTAATGACATACTCGGTTAGGAGATCAGTGATCGAGACAGGATTCAAGGGTGATCCACTTCTTCCAGGCTTCCATGGATCCTCTATTGTTTATTCCATTAATTTCGGACTAAGGGTTTATAGTTAGACTTATTTGTGTTAGTTTCGGGGTTACAACCCTCATTCTCAGACTTGTTAGTAGAATTCTGGTACATTGACATTCAGGCTAGAGGTTGAATTTCCGCAATAGTTATGTTTAGCTATTCATTTAAGCTTTTGGAATTTATGGAAACTCCATGTTATACTATCATTTAAACCTACTTCCGTATCTTCAAATGTTTAGGTTTTTTGTTAAGTTGCTTAATTGGGTTGTAGTAATGATTCTTCCACCGGATGGTTAGTATTGATGTCAATCACGGTGATCTGGGTCGTGACAAAATGATCATACTTTTAGATGATTCCTTATTACTTTTTAAGGAGTCCGGAACAAACAGTGCAAAAAAAAATATTCAAAATTTCCAAAAGGCAACTCAATATATTTTGATACCAAAAGGGTAACATTTTGTTACTTTTCCTAACAGTGTTAATTATAGGGTTTTAAAAGTAAGGCTAAAAAATTCATGAGACTTACGAAGATGAAAAATTCATGAGCCTTGTAAGACTCATGACTTTTTGAGCCTTGTAAGACGCAAATCCACGTAATTTTTTTTAATAAAAAATTCATATAAGAAAAGTAGTTCTTCCTATGTTTATTTATTTATATTTAATTCCTAGTCTTTGATTTGTCTAAATTTACTAATAAATTCTGATATACTTATCTTGGATGGTGAAGCCACGTATGCTATTTAAAAAATAACCATTGAATATTTTTCGTCTAAAAATTATATTCTATAAAAGAAAAATTTGAAGATTTTTATTTTACAATTTTAATTTTTTTAAAATTTAGGATATATAGAGTTCTATATATCTTAAAAAATTATTAAATATTTATAATAAATTTTCCCATATTAATATGCTTCAACTTACAGAATAGTCCGAGTAAGTAAGGAAAAAGAAAAAATAGATTTTTTAAAAAATGACGTGGATTTGTACCTTACAAGGCTCAAAAAGACATGAATCTTACAAGGCTCATGAATTTTTGAGTCTTACTTTTAAAGCCCTATAATTAACACCTTATGAAAAGTAACAAAATGTTGTTCTTTTGGTATCAAAATATATTGAGTTGCCCTTTTGGAATTTTCGAAAATAATTGTTTTTGGTTCCGAACTCAAATAGAATAGCTTAGTGGATCCACTTAGTTGAGGAGTTCTATATCCCGACAAGGTATTTGTCACGACCAGAATCTAGACCCCAGACGATACCGGCGTCTTTGACCTCTCAGAGGTCGCAGACAAGCCTACATACGTCATCGTTACTTCACCTAGGTTAATTTTAGCGGAAAATTTGAACTTTTTGTTTAATTAGACTTTATAGTGAGAAACATCGAATTCGTATAAGACTATCTACATAAACTCATAAGCGTTCACAATCAACCATCTAATATTAAGATCATCAAATGAAAGAAATAGTTCAATATTGCATTAAGTGTATACTTGCCAAAATGGCACCAATACAATGTCTGAAATAAGATGAGAAAGAAACGCTAGTGGAACATACTCCACTAACTCACACCTATATCTAAGCTAGAATATAATGGGCAAGCGTCCTCGAAAGCATGAGGGCCTACCAAGTCCGGATGAATGCTCCACGTCCAGATAGCTTCAGCGTCAACCTGTAAGCTCTAACGTCCACCTGTGCTTGCACCTAAAAATGTAAAGTTGTATGGGATTAGTAAACACTTGTACTAAGTATGGTTATATGCAAGCACACACCAAGGACATGCATGAGTAAGAATAGCTCTATCCTAACAACATGATTTATGGAAAGTCAAGTCAGTGGACTTGCCAAATTTGGATTAGGAAAGTCAGTGGACTTGCCAAATATGGATTAGGAAAGTCAGTGGACTTGCCAAATTTGGATTAGGAAAGTCTTGCCATGAGAGTAACATGCATCATCATACTTATCATTTTGCAAGCAGCACATAACATATTGCACATATCATATTACGTAGTTCATATCATTCTTTCATATGCCATGAGACCTTGGAATCATGGACTTCACATTAGGACTTCCAAAATGAGGGCTCAACATATGGGACCTCAACTAGGGAGCCTTCTTCAGCAAACACAGAGTCTGTTTCGTTCGTTCATACGTACTTCATTTTCATTCATTCATATACTAGTGCATTCACCAGTCATACCTAGGATAAAGTTTAAGACTCTTATCGGGTTTGCTGTGCAATGACCAAGAATAACCTAGTGTCATTACTTAAGTCTAGCTCACCTCTTGATTATCCGATCCTAACACCTTTGGTATCATTCATTTCATTATGTGCATTTGTTGAGGCTGGCCTCATTCTTTGTTTGGGAACTTTAACCTTAACCGACATAGATCATGTGAGCATCATGAAATCCAGTGTGTAATCCCCACACCGAAAAGAGGTGGAATCACCGGCCAAAGTGAACCAAAAAACATGCTAGCGTATATAGGGAGTCGAACCCTGGTAGATCCCTATATTGGCAGTATAGATTCAAAGACTAGGAGATATAAGGAGACCCATACCCGGCATGCCTGACAGTCTTATCTCATGAGAGTTACGTGAACTTCCGCCCTTCTCGAAGGAAGGCATCACCACTCATAGCTAGCCTATGGTGCTCAGTATAAAGTTCCATTACATTCAACTCATACATCATGGAAGCTGGCTTCTAGAATGAGGACATCATAGCTCAGTAGATGATTTCTCGTCTGATCAGTAGATGATTTCTCGTCTCATCATTAGTATTAAGTTGCATTAACTTCAATACTTTCATTAGGGTGTTCATAGATGCTGGTCTCTTCATTAGCTTTACACTCTCATAGGTGAATACGTTTTGGTAACATTTACTTAGGCTCATTTGAGATTGCTCTCATCTTTCACATTAGCCTCTTATCATATTGTCACCTCATTCATTAACTTTAACACATTTGCTTTTCATAATTACTCACCCTTTCACGTGAATGTTCATTTCATCATATGCCAATGCACTTGGCCATTTAGTGTGTTTCACACTCTTACTTAACCCTTCTAGAGTTACATCGTTTTATCACATATATCTTAGGCTCACTTACTTTTAAACGTATGCTAGGCTTATAAGTCCACACATACAAGCCATGAGGCTTCATTCATAGTTTGTCTAAGTGATTCATGTTTACCCAAGATTATGTGGTACAAGACTTATGCATCTTGTAGGTATGCCAAGATATTGATTTCGATCTTTAGAGGCAGCATTCATTAAATAATTGTTTACATTTGACTTTTGTGTCATTACGTAATTGGGCAAGGGAACCCGATTTCGAATCCCTTGGGCAACACTTAATCTTATATTAAACTTGGTGATTGCATTTTTCAGATTTGGGGGACCCTAGTTCGATCCCCATCAGCCCCATAATATTTCCTTTCTTTTTCTCCTCTATATTTAATCTTATATCTTTTAACTTTCTCACCTATCCAAGAGGTTTTGGGTTCAATCCCCATTCACCTCATTTCATATTTCTCCTTTATTTTTCTCATAACTCTCTCATCTATTCAAGAGGTTGTGGGTTCAATCCCCACTCTCCACATTTATTTTTCTCCTTTATTTTTCTCCTAACTCTCTCATCCATTCAAGAGGTTGTGGGTTCAATCCCCAGTTTTCACATTTATTTTTCTCCTTTATTTTTTTCTCCTAACTCTCTCATCCATTCAAGAGGTTGGGGGTTCAATCCCCACTCTCCACATTTAATTTTCCTTTAATTTTTTTTTTAAATTTTTATGTAATTTACATTTGGTGAGTTCTTGGGTTCAATTCCCAATGACCTCACAATTTTTAAATTTTTTTAAAACATAGCTATTTTTTTTAATTCTTGGCCGAGACCACCAATTTCCAACAAGCTGGAAATTTGGTCTCTTCAATCCATTTTCTCTCATTCTTATGTTTATTTTTGTAGTATTGAGTGCCATTCAGTCAGTCACCTTAACCTTATATGAATATCACGTTTTTAACATTTTTATACACGCAAAACACAACATTTTAACATACAAATTTCAGGCAGCAAACATAGTAAATTTTCAGCACACACATGCTCAAAATAGTCAACTTAATATACTTTTCCGGAATATATTTTTCATCCCTTACATGATTTCCGAATACACATTCAACACATAATCACAACCAGACCTAAAATTATCTACCAGAAGACATACCAACGCATGCTTTGAATCTTTCAAAGGATCTAATGACAGGGGCATGCAACGGGGACAACCTTAGTTTCTCTATTGGAATTTAAACTGAACTTAGGGGTCTCTTGGGAAAGGGACCAAGAGAGAAGAAAACCCATACATTAATGTCGTTCAAAACTTGTTTAAATGCTGCCAATTTACCATGAAACCAAGCCTCACCACCGAAACTTCAAACATAATCCCGTCAAGAACTTGTTGTTGATTTTCGTTTTTAGCTTAGTTTTTCGTTTGAGTTTTTGTGTGTAAGTTCTTCAAGAGTTAAGAACTATTATTTTCAGTTATTTTAAAGATAAAAAACGTGAGAATGAGAGTGAGAGACGTGAGAATGACAGGATTAGGATTATGATTAGGATCTAAGTCAAACTAGGACTCCTCATTATTTATTAATTTTACTATTATTATTTTTTATTAAAAATCTGATTTTCCATTACTTAAATCAGCTTTTTAAATATTAATTAATTCAACTAATTCACTTAATAAAATTAAATCAATTTAATCCTTGCTTCCACCAAGGCTCGAACTCGGGTGGAGCTAGATTTTGCTTAAAGGGTCAATTTCGGCCACCTCTACCCAAATTGCCCCTCCACCATATTAATTAATTAATTAATTAAATAAATATTTAGGCTAATTACAATTCTACCCTTAGCCTGGAAAAGACCATTTTACCCCTAGACCCTCCAAACTTAAGATTACCCCTTTTTAAGTCTGGTTAAGACTCATCCGGGTAAATCTTCATATTCGGGTGCCCTACATGGCTGGACCCAAACTTTCCTAGTTCAACTAACTCACCAAGTTAGTTGGCTTGGTTGTTGCAAAGGTTCAGAGGTCTGTAACTACGTGCATTAATTCGTGTGAACCCGATCTGATCTAGGCATTCTAGATACGTTAGACATTACTTAGCATAGTCATTTTTTAGGGTTGTTACATTATCCCCCCCTTAGTAACATTCGTCCCCGATTTACACTACAAATCATTTTAAAATAAAGAGGGTGATTTTCGAAGATATCTTAACATACTTGAGACTTTACGCTTTGTGAATTTCTGTTTCACACTTACTCTGGATAATGCATATTACTCAAGCTTATCTGAAGCTTCATATTTGAGATTGGGGAACTTCCTTCTCAATCGCACTTAACTTGATGCACCTCACAACTCATGCAACACAAAAATCATGTCCACGCTATACAAAAATAGACAATTTCGGAGAGTCTTTTAGTTTTTAGATATTTTATTTAAACTTATATTTCATACTAAGTATATTGGAAAAATGCATAAGTACCACCAACATATGTCTAAAATCTTAGAGACACAGTTATACTATACTAATGTCCTATTACCCTCCAACTTATTTTATAAATAATTTTCTACCCCTTTTCGGCCTACGTGACACTATCATTGAATATTGTCAACACGTGTTGGACCAGGAGATTGTTTTGAGATTCAATAAACCGTCTTTAAACGTTTCTTTCATTTTGATGTTTATGTATGCTCAAGTTGGTCTTCCCCTTGTAGTGGGAGTTCATTCTTTCGATTTTCTTTATTTTATAGAACATGATATTTTATAATTTTGTTTATTATTTTATGATTGAATATATTACTTTTCCACGGGACATGTTATGTAGATATATATTGAAATGTTCACTATTGCAGAGCTAGTTATCTTTTAGACTTGCTTAAATGCATATTGTAATACTACATTAAAAATATGAAAGGAGACTCATATTTGTATAATTTTCCACACCCATTTAGAGATTGATTCACTCCCGTCCATTTTGTATAGCCTTAAATTGCTCCGCCCCATCCAATATATTATCATCCCTAAACTCCTTAATCCTCCTAGAAGCTTAAAAAAAAGGGTTATTTTCTTAGAAGGATTTTTGAAACATTGACCAAGCACAATGTACTACTTCTAATGTTGATTAATGTTGAAATATATTTAAAACCTTTTTTTCTAAAATGTATAGATCAATATTTTATACTTATTATTGAGTTAAGTAAAGTAAGTATTTTCTCGTGTTATTAGAGGTAGGAGTGTAATTTTTGCCAAAGGCTTGACTCACGTGATATTCCCCCAGGCTGTCAGTAGCGAAAACAAAATAGGGCAGTAAATCCCTCTTTGCGGTACTGGAAAAGTTGAAACTCGCCGGTGAGGTTTTCCCTCTCTCTCATCGGAGAGACTAAGAAGATAACATACAGAGAGAGAGAGGAATGGGATGAGAATGAGATTGGGAATGTAGTAGTTGCAGTAATAAGAATTATGCGTTTAGATGTTTCTGCAATAGGTGTAAGCAGCCTCGTCTCCTTGTTGACAACAAAACTAGTCATGATTCAAAGTGGTTTCCTCGAATTGGCGATTGGATCTGCACTGGTATGTATCTTTCTGAATTCGTATCTGTTTTTTCAATTCTTTGATTGATTGTGCAAAGTTATGAAATTGTAATAGGTTTATGTATGTGAACTTACTGATAGATGTTGATAGAGGTGATGTAGGAGTTGGATTTTAGTTGATAAGCTTCGGTAGCCAGTTTGGTCAAGCTATTAAAATCAGTTCATTTTGTGAAGTGTAACCTCAAGGAAGTACTTTTGGTGAGAAATGGAAGCTATGTTCCTGCTCATGTCTCATGTAATAAGCTACCCACCAAGTAATTAGAAGTGTAGACCAATTAGTTCATATCCGAGTTGGACTCACGTGTGAAAGAGTGGGTGCAGGTGCACCCGTTAAAACATGTATATACCTAATTAAGATCATACAACTAAATGTGAAATCTTAAACACATAAGCTTAGTTGATAATTTGGTCCAAAGCTGTTCACTATGCTTCTTCGCAACTCACAAGCACAGTGTGCTGAGTTTGATTATGAATTTCTCTTTTTTGTCATTTTTTCCCAAAAAAACTTATTAAAAAACTCAAGCGAGATTTAGTTGTTATGTTCGACCAAATATAGTGATTGATTCTCTAAAAAAACATGTATGATATCAATATATGATACTTTTGAAATGAAGGAGTGAAATAAGAGAAAATTGGGGCTCTTGGATGAAAGGAAGTAAAAGTTACTTTACTTAATGTGTTGGCAAGGGTATTTAGTTGATAAGATTCTATAGCCAGTTTGGTCAAGGTTTAAAATCTGTTCATCTTGGAAACAAGTTTTCAGAAAGTGCTTTTGGTGAGAAGAAAAAAGTTAATTTCCCTCTCATGACCCATGTAACAAGATACGCCAATGTTGAACAATTAGTTCATAAGAACTAATTATATAATCATTCATCAGTTTTAGAAGACAAGCAAATGACTAGCAAATGACTCGGAAGTAGCAGCATTCCTTAACACTACTAGTTTAAAGGAACATAAGAAGGGGAAGATGAATTTTGGTGGCAGTGCAGATGCAAAGGAACCTTTAGGGTAGGCAAAGCATACATATTAACATTCTAACTAGACCCTTTGTACTACATATTACCTATTTAAAGTCTTTTTACAAGATTTGGACTTCATTTGACACTCCCAAACCTTCACCAAACTGGGGACATCTACCAGTTCAAATTAGCTAATTTTGAGACGTCAAGTTCATTTTTTGTCGTTATGGTTCTAACCTTTTCTAATTCAATTTAATACGTTATTATAGGTCTGGAAACATCATTTAAATCATTATTAAATGGGCTAAACTCTAGTCTAAGTCATGGAACTTTCGGAGTGTTACATAGGGTCTAGTTAGAATGTCATTTGGTAATTGGAATTGGGGTAATTACCAGGGTAGTAATTACCAGCATAGTAATTACACAGTCTAGTAATTACAGTGGTCTGTTTGGTTGCCACAGTGTAATTACACATGTCATGTTTGGATGCCACAGTGTAATTATACATATTCAGTTTGGATGCACAACTGCAATCATAATATTATTTTAAATTTTAAAAATATAAATTAATTATTTAAATTTTTTATTATCATTATATATATATATATATATATATATATATATATATATATATGAAAATATATTAATTAATAAACATATATTCTTAACTAATATTATGAAAACAATAATTGATTTATATTTTTTCAAATTACAACATTTCAATTGAATTGATCATAAAAACTAAAGTATGAAGTATCCACTAATATCGTGAAATCCATGTTTCATAAAAATATTAATGTATAAATAAAATGTCATATATTATTAAATGTTAGACAAAAATATAATCTATCAAGTCTAATTAAAAAATAAATTTGCAATAAGAATTTCATATTACTAAAACAAATTAAATGAAACTGAAAATATAACATAAGTTATAAATTCAAAGAAAAAAATCTTACATAATACTCTTATCGCTAATTTCAACATAGAATACATAAATATGATTTAAATTCTACTTAACAATAAATTCTATTTTAATTTAAAAATTAGAATACTAATAGAATTATGCTAATGAGAAATAAGCATGGCATAAAAGATAGATAATACGGAAAAAAATTTGCATAGAATCACATGAAGTAAGGTTGAGAACGAGAAGAAAATAAAATTTAATTATAAAAAATAAAAAATAAACTTTTAAAAATTTTAGAATAATAAAAATTAAAAAATAAACTTTAAATAATAGAGTAAAAAATTAAAACAAAAAAATAAAAATAGAAATTAAAAAAAAAATTAAAAGTAATTAGCTGGTAATTACACCATGTAATTACCAGCAATTCACAACCTTTGGCTATGAATTGGAGAGTGTGATACCCTTTGTCAATTACACCAATTACCTGCTAACCAAGTAATTACTTGTCCAGCTAAACAAGACAGACAATGTAATTCCACGTAATTACACCAAATCCAATAACCAGGGTGTCCTTCCAAACATGTCCATCATTTTTTTTGGCTCCGCTGAAATTGAATCTGAGACTTCAAGACTCTCAACCACTTCATTGACCATTATGTCACACCCTTAAGTGCATAATGTGACAAGTTTATAAATGTGCAATATTTATAAAGAGTAAATTAACAAGGGGATATATAATTGCTATTACTAAAAGTCAATTTATAGCCTTTTTGGATACACTTAAAAAAACTACTTATTTTAAATTAGTTTAGTTTAAAAGTGTTTTGCTAAATTGATAAATAATTTGTATTTTATCAATAAATTTTAGAAACACTTTTGAATATCAATTAATATTTGACCAAACTTTGTAAAAGTACTTTAAAATGTAATTTTGTCAAATACTAATGTGAGACTCTTCAACAATAGTAAATCAATTATTGAAGCAATTTAATTGTTAATGAACTTGAATTTTTCTAATTGACAATTAGTGATATACTCCTTCTGTTTTAATTTGTTTGTATGTCTTATTCCGATTTGGTCTAACTTTATAAAAATAAAAAAGACTTTTGAAATTTGTGGTCTTAAACTAAATATATGTAGAATGTACTAAAATATTCTTTCATCTTGTGGTCTTAAATACGTCACGTGAAAAGTTAAATTAAAGAGTCTTCAATAAAGAAAAAATGCATCTATTTTAAATAGACTAAAAATTAGAATAAGACAAACAAATTTAAACGAGAGTATTTTAAATGATCCTATTTTTGTTATGTTCTTAGTTCTTTGAGTTGATAGGAAACAAAAGAATGCGAGTTGCTAGTCATTTTCCATTTTGACAACTCCTATAGGGATGACAATGTATTGGGTGGGTTAACTCAAACACGCAAAATTCTCAATCCGCCATATCCCACCCCGTATAATATTTTTTTCTATTCTCAATCGACCCTACCCCGTATAAATTCGCTCTGTCCTTATAACACCCCAGAAATTTTTTCAGGTAAGAGTCGAACCATTCTTTGTTGAGAGTAAAATTTTACTGAGGACTTGAAATTTTCTTAAGTGTTAAGGTCGCTTGATGTAGCACCTTTAGTTCCAAAAAGAACTAAAGAGGAGTCATTCCTAGGTTCTTCTAAGTTTTGGGTCAACTTGAAACAACCATAACTTTTAGCACATGATGATTTAGGAGACCCGTAAGGTATCAAATGAATGGTCTTGGAATCCTCTTTCCAACGCCGTTAAGTTTTCTAATTTTTGAGGTTGTATGAGGGAGATATGCTCATTTGAAGTCGGGTTGTCCAAATAAGAAAAATTTCCTAAAAATATGAAGGGTATTTTGGTCTTTTCCTTATTCAATCAGATTAAATAGACTTTTAGTAATATTTTAGGGACAAATATAATTTGAGTCAGTTTTTATAGATCCAAATACGCTTAGGGGTCGCTTGGTATGCTGCATTATAAGAAAAGTTCATGTATTATGTAATGTATTATTTAATAATATGTTTGGTAGGAACTTGGATCTATGTAATGGATTAGTTATACCTCTTACATGGTATTATGATGTATTACTAATACCTTCCATTTTGAGGTATTAGTAATACATAGGATATAATACCATGGGATAAGTCTATGTAAAGACAATAATATCCCTCAAATCACTTCAATTATTTATTTATTTTCTTGATTCTATGATTCATATTTATAGTTTATACTAGTAAATTTATTTGAATAACAACAAGAAAAGGCTCAAGCAATAGGAAAATATTCAGTTTGTCTATTAGCTTACAAATTATTTAGAGATTATTGTTTGTTACTAAATAAATCAAATACAAATTTGAAATGTGAGTTGTGTATTTGTATATGACGTTTGTGATCTTAATTGTGTGTGTGTGGTGGTAGGGGGGGTTCTATTTAATTGTATTCTGAGCAATTAAAAAAATTACATACATATTAAAATTACAACTTGCAATTTTATGTCTAAGTGTAGATGATTTATTCAATTTTACGATTGTTGACCGTTATTAAGATGACAATTATTTCTCCTCAAATAATTCAAGTAAAAATGTAGCAAACATGACAACAAAATTTTTGTTCTCATAGCTAGTTAGAAGGCCATTGAAAAATATATATTGTCCGGTATTTATATACCTTGACCCACTTAAAAAATAATTCAAGAGTATAATTGAAAAGAAGTTATTTTTTTATAGAATTTTAATCCTAACACAATATGAGGTGGGAAACAATGAACCAAACACTTGATAAAAATAAGCTTACATTACTAATCCATGCACTACTAATGCTTGCATTACTAATCCATGCTTTATTAATCTTTGTACCAAAAGACCCCTTAGGGTTTTGTACCAAACGTCCCCTTAGGGTTTTAGAACAGAGTCCATTCAACTGATTCCTAAGTTCTTTCAAGTTTTGATGTAAGATTTCACTTGGTATTTGAATCTCCTTTCCAACGCCACTAATTTTGCGTCAATCCCATTTCTGAGTAACAATTTATGACCATTTTAGTAACTGATACAGTGTAATGACAAATTAGTCGACGAGAAGACATTGAAAACGGTCTTTTTGTCTTTTTACCTCCAAGAAAATCCTAAAATAATTTCTTGACTAATTAAAGAACCACACCAATAAAATGGTCATCTTTTAACCCATTATTCTCTTATCTCTCAAACCCTAGGGCAAAACCCTAAGGAAAAATTAAATTAGAAACTCCATTCCAGATCTTTCAATCTTTTTCAGATCGTTTTCAAGATTCTTCTTCAAGGTAAGTCCTTCTCCAAGAATCATTCTTTCCAACTCAAATTTCTCCATAAAATTATGAAGACTAATGAAAATCATAATTCTTGGCCATAGAATTTCAACAAACTATTTCAAGAAATTTCAAGAAAGATTTTCTTGATTTTTCTCCTTCACTATGATTGAAATCCATGCACTACTAATGCTTGTTCTTTTAGGTATATAAGGCTATCATAGTGTTGGACTAGTTCGTCCTCACGCCCTACATCTTCTTTCAAATCATTAAAAGAAAAATCTAGAATTTTACCCCTAGATTTGAGTATTTTTTAGATAAGTTGATTTGAGTTCTTGAGTTCATGGTTCTTTTAAAAGTTACATTCCTAATTATTGAGTCTCTATATTATTATTAAGATCCTTGAGTAGATTTTTTCATGTTCATATTTTAGTATGAACCTTATTTTGAGTTATAAATCTTGAGAAGCTTTTTAAAACCAACAATTCAGTTTAGATTGAGTTTTTTGAGGAAGTAAAAATGAGTTTTGAGTAAAGAGTTTTCTAAAACATGATTAGTATGACAATCGAGTATGTCATCAATGTATGAACAATATGGTATCAAGATATACCATCAATGTTTATGCAGTATGACTTCCCGAGTCATCAATGATCATACTATAATATGATTTTGATATGTTTTGTGAAAGTATTTTCAAGTATGAGTTGAGTAAGAGTATAAGGGAACTATGTATTCTCAGAGGTATCAATTTTAACATTGATAAAAGAGAAACTGAGATTTCTAAATGAGTTATTTGTTTAAAAAACATTTCAAGAGCAAATACCTCTTTTAAAAGGATAGTTTGAGTAATTATTACAAACCACGGGAAGTTTTATGTTTTCAAACATATGAGCATTAGCGTGTATATATATATATATATATATATATATATATATATATATATATATATATATATATATATATATATATATATATATATATATATGTATATATATTATGGGGAGTAGTATTGAGCACCGACATAGGGGAGAGTTTAGGCAACTCACCCCCATAAACCATGTATGCCAACACGGGTAAAGGTGTAACGACCTATTTTTATCATTATGAAAAAGCCGATGGGGATGAATTTTGGGAAGAAAACTTTTTTTGTAGTAATTTGGAAATTCTAGCCTAGGCTAATCTTGGACGAAATTTGAGTCATGGGAGGTTTATATAAATCTGGTAATGAATGGGGGGGTGTCTAATTATGAATTTTATACTATGAGTGGATAGCCAAGACGTTCGGCAGCATGTACGGCTCTACAAAATCAAATTTCGATGAGTAGAACTCTCGAAACTGATCTTGGCGTGAAAGGGTAGTTTCTAAATGTTAAGGGTTGAAGGTGTGTTGTGAAATGAGAGCTTGAAACCCAAATTCTGAACTTGTCTCCAAGCAAGCCATCGGGGCGGGGCCACTGTGGTGGGTTAGATACCGCTGTCACGGGACAATCGCGAACTTAAGTCGGGAAAAACTCAAAAATTGTTATTTTTTGCAAAATTTCGTTCTTGAGAGGGAGGTAGGAGATGACCCAATGTGATTCTTGATAGTTTTCCACGATTTCTAGTGCTAAAGGTAAGATAGTTACTCTCTTAATTCGTGTTTTGATTTAGTACTTAGAATATTGGGTAATTATCATTAGGGGAGGCTTTTGGTTTGAAGTTGATGGTGGAAAAACCCTAATTGAACATTAGGACCTGGGGTTGGACTCGGATTGATAATTTTAGTTATAATTCGTATAAGTTAGACCTTATTTATTAATCCATGCATTATTTAACTAATTTATACCAAAAACAAGCGGAAAGAAAAGACTCAAGTATCTTAAGAGGATTCAAGCTTGATTTTGAGGTAGGTGAAGGTTTGATTTCCTATTTGTGTGATATATGCTGGTTGATTTCTTCATTTTATGCATGCATGTATGTATATAATGAAATGTGAATCGAACCTAATAAAATGATTATGTGTGAACTACTAAATGCAATGAACCTACTACTTGACCAAGTCACTATATGTACTATGCATTATACTGTGTTTGTGATTGTGGTTGTGATGATTGAATCGGGTGTCACGTTCCGACACATGCATTGAATCAGTGTCACGTTTTGACACATATATTGAACTCGGTGTCACGTCTCGACACACTAACAGTTTGGATATGGATTTCATGAAAGAACCACTTGTGATTTCTATGTTTATATCTATGTTTCATTGATATTATAGATTGTATGTTGCTAAAAAATGATGACTTAATTGTGCATTTCATTTATGTGTGTTGACTATGTTGTAATTATATATGTATATTGTGCTTACTGAAGTGATAGCGTGATCTGTCCAGTACATTGTGGTTGTGTACTGAGATTGCACTTTCTATTTTTTTGTGTAGTACAGGGCATGTTCATGCGACTACTGACATACCTCTGCAAGGAGATCACTGAACGAGATCGGATTCAAGGGTGATCCAATTCTTCCAAGATTCCTTAGGTCCTTTATTGTTTTGTCCATTACTTTCGGACTCATACTTTATAGTTAGACATATTTGTGTTAGTTTCGGGGTTACAACCCTTATTCTCAGACTTGTCGTTAGCAGAATTCTGGTACATTGACCTTCAGGCTAGGGGTTGAATTTTCGTAATAGTTATGTTTAGATATTCATTTAAGATTTCAGAGTTTATGGAAACTCCATGTTATACTATCATTTAAACATGCTTCCATACTTAAAATGTTTAGTTTTTTTTTTGTTTAAGTTGGTTGGTTGGGTTTAATGATTCTCCCATCGGAGGGTCAGTGTGGGTGCCAATCACGACAATCTGGGTCGTGACAAAAAAACCATACTTTTATATGATTCCTTGTTACTTTTTAAGCATAGATTAGTGGATCCACGTAGTTGAGGAAATCTATATCTCGACAAGGTATAGGACATTTCCGATAGCGTGGGTGAGACGTTGTATCATCATGTAGCTCATAATGATGATTGTTGGTTAAAGAACCTTCCATTAGACTTAAATTGTATTTTTATACATCACTTATTATTTTGAGTTCAAATATGAGAAAGTATTTTGATAAGTTTTAAATGATTTAACTCTTTTATTTCTTTACATTCAGCTTGAGTACATTGTTATCTATTGCTGTCCTTCATTCATTTTTTGTTATCCAGCTATATTACACTCTCATACATATTTAATGTACTGATATCATTTGACCTGCATCATTTCATGATGCAAATATAGTTGTTCAAGATTATCAATTGACACTTCGTTGAGATCACTCTACTCTCTAGTTAGCTTTGGTGAGCCACCTTGTATTACAGAGGACTTTACAATTACTTTTCATTTAGTATTTTTGACGTGTCGTGCGTCTTGTCTTGACATCCTTTCTTAAATAGATAGTTTTGGAGAGTCTTTTCGTTTTCAGATATTTTATTTAAACTTATGTTTCATACTAAGTATATTGGAAAAATGCATAAGTACCTCCAACCTATGTCCAAAATCTCAAAGACACACTTATACTATACGAAAGTCCTATTACCTTCCGAATTTATTTTCTAAATAATTTTCTTCCCCTTTTCGGCCTACGTGGCACAATTATTAAAATATTCTCTATACACGTTGGGCCAGGAGATAGTTTGAGATTCAGTAAATTGATTTTTAACATTTTGTTTCAATTTGATGTTTATATATGCTCAAGTTAGTCTTCCGCTTGTAGTGATGGTTCATTTCTTTCAATTTTCTTTAATTTATAAAACATGATTTTTTATAATTTGTTTTACTGTTCTATGATTGAATATAGTACTTCTGCATGAGACATCTTGTGATGATCCATTTGGTCATTTAGAGTGCTAGAGCTTTTTATATCATAAAATACTTTCCGATTGATTCTAAATGGATATTTTGGGACTATTTGTGACTACAATTATGAAATTAGTGGGGTAATATTAATATTAATTTAGTTGGTGGATAAAGGAGGAGAAATTAAAATTAGTAGGGGGTCATTTTTTCCTCTTTGATAATTGGTATTTAAATAATTAGGGTTTACTAATAATTGAGTGATTAATTAAAAAAAAAAGGGCTCGAAGGTTAGGAAAAAGCAGCAATGGAGAATGGCCAATTCAGGTAATGATTTTTGAATTTAAGAAAAGGAAATTTGGCTTAAAATTGAATGCACTTATATTTCTTCTTGAAGTTTAAATCAATTGTTATTAATAGTTAGAGTGATTAATGTGATTGGTTGGTAGATAGATATATCACTACATATATGACTCATATCTGTCAAAATTTTAGTTTCTAAGCAACATAATAACATACTATTAAATGTGAGTTTGAAAGCAATTTGGTTTATATTACTATAATTTAATTATCAACTTATTTGGGTTATGTTAACAGTACTATGGGTTGAAGGAAAAATGATTTCCTTGTTTAAATTGTGCAGTTCCAATAACTGTAGTGATGTGTGATCCTTTACGGATTTGAGGAATAGTTTTCTTGGATAATAATGACTTAATATAATTAATTGTTCGGAGGCACTGAGGATAAAGGAAAAGCATTGGAGAAGTAGTTGCTTGACTTCGATTCTTCAGTGGAGGTAGGTTATGGTTTATGCTATTTGATAATAAACCCTTAATAGCGATTGATATGTATTGAATGATATTGTGAAGTTTTCTATGTATTTGATTGTGTGGTTGTGTGGCTTGGTTGTGTGGTTTGTGATTGGTATGAAATCTTGAGACCCTGCAATTTATATTCTTGAACCCTCTTTATCAAAGTGATGCCTTGAATAAAGAAGGTTTGATGAAATATTATCAATGAATTGAAAGTGGTGATAATAAATGATAAATTACAATAGTATAATTGGATCGGAGTGTCACGTTTCGACACAGTATAATTGAATCGGAGTGTCACGTTTCGACACGATATTTTTGGATTGGAGTGTCACGTTCCGACAGGGTATTCTTGGATTGGGGTGTCACATTCCGACAAGGTATAATTGGATCGGAGTTTCATGTTCCGACACGATAATATCAAAGGAAAAACATATTCAATTAACGGAATGTGCTCAATCTCAAAGAACTCAATTTCCCAAATGGTTTGGTTGGAGGCATGAGTCCTCATGGATGATCTTGATATTGTTGACTTATTACCTACTTACTTTAGTGTTGTTGACACTGGTTCATGTTGTTTGTTGCTTATCACCTGTTAAGTGCTATAGTTGAGTTCAAACTATTATTCATTATATTAGTTTCTATTTTGGGTTAGCCTATGATACCTACTCAGTACATCTTGCCACGTACTGAGCCCTACTTGTGTTTTTCTTTGTTTTTCTTTTATGGAGTGCACCAAGTGTACCAATGACTTTGAATTGCCCTCAGCTCTATCCAGTTTCCAGCATATTAGGTTCCAGGGTGAGCTATTCGTTCAAGCTCATGTTGGATTCTCTCGGTCATGACATGATGTCCTATGTTTTCGGACACATGCCATTTTATTCTTTTATTTTGGCATATTTGATATTCTTAGACTTAGTATATGGAGATTAGATGTCCTTTATGTGATAACTTCAAGTTTTGGGAAATGTTACTTTAATAAGTTTTGGAGCTTCCGCATTATTTTTGTTATTCATAGTTGAATTATTGGCATATATTGGGGTTTGGATTCCTAGGTTCGCCCACTTAAAAGTTTAAGTGTGGGTGCCACTCACGACTCGTCTTGGGTCATGACACATCTCATGTAGATACATATTTAAATGTTCACTATTGTAAAGCTAGTTATCCACTAGAGTTGCTTAAAATTTTTTGATTGTAGTACTACATTAACAAATATGGAAGGAGACTTGTGTTTGTATAATTTTCCTCACCCACTTAGATATTTATTCGCTCCCATCCATTCTGCATAGCCGTTAATTGATCCGCCCCGTCCAGTATATTGCCATCCTTAAACTCATAAATCCTCTTAGAAGCTTAAAAAATAAGGGTTATTTTCTTAGAAGGACTTTTGAAACATTGACCAATCACAATGTAATACTTCTAATGTTAAACTATATTTTGAACCTTTTTTTCTAATATATATACAGATCATATTGATCTAAGAGACGTAAATGTTTTCTCAT
Organism: Solanum sitiens; assembly: GCA_016801875.1. Taxonomy (NCBI): domain Eukaryota; kingdom Viridiplantae; phylum Streptophyta; class Magnoliopsida; order Solanales; family Solanaceae; genus Solanum; species Solanum sitiens. Next base: position 85,224 of record JABWTJ010000603.1, read on the forward strand.
GTTATTATAGGTAAGAGTGTAATTTTTGACAAAGGCTTGAGTCACGTGATATTCCCCAATCCCAATCCCATCAGTAGCAAAATAAAATAAAATAGGGCAATAAATCCCTCTTTGTTGTACTGTAAGAGCTGAAACTCGCTGGTGAGATTCTCCCTCTCTCTCGTCAGAGAGATAAAGAAGATAACATACAGAGAGAGAGAGGAATGGGACGAGAAAGAGATTGGGAGTGTAGTAGTTGCGGTAACAAGAATTATGCATTCAGATGTTTCTGCAATAGGTGTAAACAATCTCGTGTCCTTGATGACAACAAAACTCCTCATGATTCAAAGTGGTTCCCTCGAATTGGCGATTGGATATGCACTGGTATGTATCTTTATGAATTTGTATCTATTTTTTCAATTCTTGATTGATTGTGCTAAGTTATGAAATTGCATTAGTTGTATGTATGTGAACTTACTGATAGATGCTGATAGAGGTGACGTAGGAGTTGGATTTTAGTTGATAAGCTTTGTTAGCCAGTTTGGTCAAGCTTTTAAAATCGGTTCATTTTGTGAAGTGTTACCTCAAAGAAGTACTTTTGGTGAGAAATGGAATCTAAGTTCCTGCTCACGGCTCATGTAATAAGCTACCCGCCAAGTAATTAGAAGTGTAGACCAATTAGTTTATAACTGAGTTTTACCCACGTGTGAAAAAGTGGGTGCACGTGTACCGGTAAACACATGTATATACTTAATTAAGGATCATATAGTTAAATGTGCACTCTTAAACACATAAGTTGAGTTGATGCATTGGTCCAACACTGTTCATTGCGCTTCTTCACAACTCACAAGCACAGTGTGCTGAGTTCGATTCTGGCTGTTGCATTTTCTCTTTTGTTTTGATCTTTTTTTCTTTCAAAAAAGACTTATTCAAAACCTCAAGCGAGATTTGAACTAGCAACCTCAAAGTGTACACTGAGGTCAAGACCATCCAACATAAGGTAAACTATGTTAGCTTCTAAAAAATGACTTATGCTACTCTCCATAAGCACTAACTTTCTACCAAAAGTTTAACCAACTACAATAATTGATTCTCTAACAATACATTTATGATGTCAATATATGATACTTTTGAAATGGAGTGAAATAAGAGAAAATTGGGTTACTTGGATGAAAGGACGTAAAAGTTACTTTAGTTAATGTGTTGGCAAGGGTATTAAGTTTGATAAGCATTTGTAGTCGGTTTGGTCAAGCTTTAGAAGTTGTTCATTTTGGAAACAAGTTTTCAGAAAGTGCTTTTGGTGAGAAGACAGAAGTTAAGTTCCCTCTCATGACCCATGTAACAAGCTACGCCAAGTAAAAAATGTTTAACAATTAGTTCATAAGGACTAATTGTATAACCATTCATCAACGGATGTTGCTTCTCAGATTGGGGGAAAAAATGTAAGCCTATAGGTTCAGAAGTAGAAATAATGACACCGGAAATGACATTGTTGTTGTAAAGTACCAATTGTATTTGATCAATAAATTTAAAAAGCACTTTTCAATAGCAACTTTGTTTTACTCTGTGCGCACCCAAAGGGTAGCGGCTGCGTGTTTCCTTTGTCATAAAAAATAATAGCTACTTTGTTTGACCAAGATCTTCAAATGTGCTTCTACTTGTATTCATCTTATAAGTTTTTTTGAATAACTACCTCTAGGAAAAAGGTGCCTCCGGGAAGGGGATCCCCTATCCCTTTTCTTGTTTTTGCTAGTGATGGAGGGACTTAACAACATGCTCAAGACAGATAACACAAATGGCTGGTTTTTTTATGTGGCCAACGATGGAAGGGAAAGTTTAGAGGTGACTCATTTGCAATATGCAGATGACACACACATCTTTTGTGGGACAGAAGAAGAACAACTCAGATATCTAACAGTAATATTGGTCCTGTTTGAAGGAATCTCTGAGTTGCATATTAATTGGAGAAAGTGTTTTCTTTATCCCATTAATAAAGTAGATATCATGGAGGCACTAAACATAATCCTAGGTGGACAAGTTGGGGTTATCCCAACTACATACCTAGGGATGTCATTGGGTGCAAAATCAATGTCTAAAGAGATCTGGAGGAGTGTAATAGAAAAGTCTGAAAAGAAACTGGCTAGATGGAAGAGGCAATACTTGTCTCTTGGAGGAAGAGTTACTATAATTAACTCAGTCCTAGATGCTATGCCTACTTACATGATGTCTTTATTTACCATTCCAGTAGGGGTCAGACAGATTGGACAGAATCAAGGAAGTTCCTAGGGTAGGGAAACTTTGGAAGAAAATAAGTTCTTATGGAGAGTAACATAAGTTGTTTTTCGAAAGCTAAAAAGAGCAGTTTTTTCCTAGAGGTAGTTATTCAAAAACACTTATAAGATAAATACACGTAGAGGAACTTTTGAAGAGCTTAGTCAAACAAATTAGCTATTATTTTTTTCTATGACAAAGGAAACACGCAGCCGCTATCCTTCGGGTGCGCACAGAGTAAAACAAAATAGCTATTGAAAAATGCTTTTTAAATATTGATCAAATACAATTGGTACTTTACAACAAAAATGTCATTTCCGGTGCCACTATTCCTACTTCTGCAGCTATAGGTTTACATTTTTTTTACCCAATTTGAGAAGCAACATCTGTTGATGAATGGCTATACAATTAGTCCGTATGAACTAATTGTTCAACATTTTTTACTTGGCGTATCTTGTTACATGGGTCATGAGAGGGAACTTAACTTCTGTCTTCTCACCAAAAGCACTTTCTGAAAACTTGTCTCCAGAATGAACAGATTTTAAACCTTGATCAAACCGACTATAGATGATTATCAACTAAATACCATTGCCAACACATTAAGTAAAGTAACTTTTACGTCCTTTCATCCAAGTGCCCCAATTTTCTCTTATTTCACTAATTCATTTCAAAAGTATCATATATTGATATAAAAAATGTATTGTTAGAGATTCAATTACTGTATTTGGTCTAACTTTTGGGAGAAAGTAAGTGCTTATGGAGAGTAGCATAAGTCATTTATTAAAAGCTAACACACTTCACCTTATGGTGGATGGTCTTGACCTCAGTGTACACTTTGAGGTTGCCATTTCAAATCTCGCTTGAGGTTTTTAATAAGTCTTTTTTTGAAAGAAATGACAAAAAAAAAAGAGAAAATGCAACAACCAGAATCAAACTCAGTACACTGTGCTTGTGAGTTGCGAAGTAGCGCAATGAAAAGTGTTGGACCAATGCAGCAACTCAAATTATGTGTTTAAGAGTGCACATATAATTATATGATCCTTAATTAAGTATATACATGTGTTAAGGGGTACACGTGCACCCACGCTTTAACACATGAGTAAAACTCGGTTATGAAATTGGTCTACACTTGTAATTACTTGGCTGGTAGCTTATTACATGAGCCGTGAGCAGGAACTTAGCTTCCATTTCTCACCAAAAGTACTTCTTTGAGGTAACACTTTACAAAATGAACCGATTTTAAAAGCTTGGCCAAACTGGCTACCAAAGCTTATCAACTAAAATCCAAATCCTACATCACCTCTATCAGAATCTATCAGTAAGTTCACATGCATACAACTAATACAATTTCACAACTCAACACAATCAATCAAAGAACCGAAAAAATAAATATAAATTCTGAAAGATACATACCAGTGGAGATCTAATCACCAATTCAAGGAAACCACTTTGAATCATGAGGAGTTTTGTTATCAACACGGAGACAAGGCTGCTTACAACAGTGAAGAACTCTTCAACCTTCTTTTATCCTGTGCTTCAATTAGTGTTTTTTGGAGCTAATTAAGCTCCTCCTTATGCGCATGTTATGAAAATACTTTAAAAATATATCAAGTTACAGGTTTTAGTAATAATAAATATAGGCTTATAATTACGTGTTTAAGTATACACAATCAACACTAGAAACCTTACCTCAACACTAAAGCACGTAGTCCAATCATCATCATCGTAAAAATATCCAACAAAAATAACAAGAATTATTCAATCATATAGAAAAATACCACACAACAACGAAATAATTCAAAAGAAAATAACTAGAGAAAAGTAGAGTGTCATACATACAAATCTTTTGAATCATTCCTCTTTCAGCTTTTGATTGTGCGAGACTCTGCATCAAATGCTGCAAAATAAAAGCGTCATGTTAAGGACAGATGAAACTCCATAGATCAGTAAAAGATGTGTAAAATTTAGTACCTCTTCATCTGTATTTGGAGTGGATCTTCAACAATAAAAAAAACATTTGAGTTAGTTAGTTGAATGAAATTGGCAAAGTCTAATTCATGAATTTGACATATTAAAATAAACATACCGTCGATTCAGTTCATCAGGCTGGTTAATTGCATTGATCATAATACCCTCAAAACTGAGCAATCAAAGTAATATCACATCATATTTTGTATCATTTCGAACATAAAAAAATCATTATAGAATTTTGATTAACCTTTCTCCGTTAGAATAGGTCGTCACTTCACCAGTTGGAGAAAACATTTGATTTTTGGTAGTAGTTGATGAGACATCATGGGATTCGGGTCTCTGTCAATTTGGTTTCCAGAACACTCTATTTTTGTGTAAGTATCAGCATCTCAAATTGGCTTTACAAAGGTTGGATGCTAAATTTTATATTTATATATTAAGAATGTGTTATGTTCTCATATTTACATAGAATGCCCGTAGGAGTTTTTTTAGGTTAGTACTTATCAATTGATAATACTCAATCTGTTTTTATTTGTTTGTCTTACTTTTATTTTCAGTATGTTTAATAGGGAATGCCTCTTTTCTTTATTTGAAAATCTTTAATTCTAACTTTTCGTGTGACATGTATAAGATCACAAGATTAATTAAAGAACATTTAGTACATTCCTACATATATTAAGTTTAAGACCATACTATACCAAAAATAATCGTTTGCAACAATTAATTAACGACAATAGATTAATTGTCGCTAAATATGTCTTTTTAGAGGCAAATAGCACTCTATGTAATGTCCATAATGTCTATAGAGACATAGGATCCAATGACAATTAACTAATACTGGTAAAACCTTTAACACTCCTTGTAAATGTACACATTTATTGCCGCTAAAAGTTGTTTTAATTGTAGTACCACAAGCTTCAAAAGTTTTTTTTTAGATTTCTAAAGTTCACAAAACTAGACAAATAAATTGAAACAGAAAGAGTATATCACTAATTAACAATCAAAAGAATTCAAATTCGTTAACAATTAAATTTAAACATTTGATGTGTTATCTTCAACTTTGTTTTACTATTGTTGAAGATTTCCACATTAGTATTTGAGAAAACTACACTTCAAAGTACTTTAAAAATGTTAGGTCAAATATTAATTGTTATTCAAATGTTATAAAAAAATAAATTGGTCAAATACAAATTGTTTCTCATCAAAAATGGAAGGGGATTAAATGATGTGGGGAAAAGAAGGGTGGTGAGGTACTACATAGACCAATGGAAGACTGATATTATATGCCTACATGAAACAAAATTACATAGTGGGTTTACAAGATAACATTAAACAAATATGGGGAGGAAGATGGATCAAATTTGTATGTCTTGAGGCAAAAGGAACTATAGGAGGAATCATTATGTTATGGGATAGCAGGGTGTGGAAGGGAGAGATACTACAAGTTGGTGCTTATACTCTAACATGCAGTTTTGAGGCTTTACTTCAAAATTTAAATTGCCACATCTCAGGGTCTATGCACCAAATTGTAAGGTGGAAAGGAGGGAGGTGCAGAATGAATTAGGAATGTTCAGAGGATTAATGGAGGGGACTTGGGCAATTTGTGGAGATTTTATCATGTGCAGGTTCTCCTCTGAAAAAAGAAACTGTCAAAGATCTTCTGCCATGATTGAGTTCTTTAATACGGTTGAGGCCTATAACTTATAGGAAGTGGCAGGCCCACCCAGGCTAACTGATGTCAACTACCCTTTTGCTAAGGAAGTTAAAGAAATTTCTGTTAAACCAGAAGCTGAAGAAACATGGATGCTAAACAGATGTCTGGTTGGGGGCTTGGAAGATGAAAGCAAGGAGGGACCTACATTGAGTGAGATAAGGAGATGGTCCTCAACCACCTAGAAAAGCACCTTTGGGGTAAATATCTACGAGATGAACAATAGAAGATTTCTGTTTGAATTTCCCAAAATCATGGCGGACCAGATCATACAACATCAATGGTACTGGCAGAAAGAAAAAACTCAATCTCAAATGGTGGAGCTCTACAGAGTGGTGTACGTCTATCTCTAGAAGTCCAAAGGAAACCTAGATTAGAGTTGTTGGAATACCACTACAGTTGTGCTCACACAAAGTTTTCTAGGAAATTGTAGGTGTGGGGGGATGGTTGGCTACGGAGAAAGAAACAAAGCTCAGGAACCACATGAAGTAGTCCAAAATTCTGGTCGTGCGTGAAGGGAAGAGTATCCCCAAAAAAGTAGCAATTTCGCAAAATGGCGTCAAGTTTTACATCTCGATTCTGTCAGGGTCAAAACCCCGATTCAAAATTTTGTCGAAGTCCGTCGGAGGTAGCGTCGGAGAAGATGATGGATGAAATTATCCAGCAAATCCTATTACCAGGTGGACAAAGCAGAGTTTTCTCTATAATAAACTACCAATATCCCATGCTTTTAGGGATTTTGTTGACAGAGTGCATGTGGGTTGTTTCGAGTTGCCAGCAAAAGTTAAAGAAGAGTCAAAGTCATGTGCACAACATGTGCAGGGATTTAATGAGAAAATGTCCAAGGAACAATACACTCTGGACCCAGTAAATAAAAAGTTGATTGGGACGGACCCAGCAGCCCACTTCATTTACAACAATTTAAACGAATTTGGGTCCATTTCCTCAATAAAAGATGACTTCTATGAAGTCTCTCTTAGCACCCAACATGAGAAAACTGCTCCAGTGGATACACAGATAGCAAAGATGAGAACAAAGGATAAGGTAATAGGTACAACAATGGAAACTGAGGGGGAAACCTCGCAGCTATAAAAGGGGTCAAAACATATTGACAATTCAGCGAGAAAAGGTAACAAAATTACAGAAGGGACTACTGATTTAATAGTCCAAATTCTGTAGAAGCAATAGAAAATTGAGAAGTGGAGGATGTCGAGCCTCTTTGCATTCAAACACAGCTAATGATACAAGACAAAGAGAATGAGACTTCACTATGGGCTAAAAAAAACTTGGTGAAATTAGGGAAATTCTTGGGGCCAAACTTATAAGGTCACGAAGAGATCTTGAATTAAGATAGTAGAAGAAAAGTAGACTGATGCATGATGCAATATTCAGGAAGACCATAGTCAAAGGTGCCCAGTAACTCTAAAATTTCGTGGCCTTTGATGTAAAATCTTAAAGCGGCGAAAACACGGCCAATGGGAAAGACAACCACAATAGTTCTTGATGCAATTCAAACTAATTTCATGGAATGTGAGGGGATTGAATTGTAGAGATAGAAGGAGACTTGTTAAAAGTATGGTGTTTGATTGGAAAGCAGACATTTATTGTTTTCAAAAAAATAAAGTTGGAGAGGGACATAACAGAGTTAGTAAACCAAATTTGGGGAAATAGATGGATCAAATATGAGTACTTGGAGGTCTGTGGAACAAGAGGGGGTATATTGATGATGTGGGGATTGAAAAATATGGAAGGGAGAAGTTCTCGAGATTGGTTCATATAACCTAACTTGCAAATTTGAAGCTTAACTCCAAAGCTTCTCTTGTCATATGATTGGGGTCTACGCACCAAATTGCTACGTTGAAAGAAGATCAGTATTGGAAGAGATTGGTAATGTCAAAGGTCTGTTTCAAGGGCCTTGGATTGTTTGTGGTGATTATAATGTTAGTAGGTTTGTCTTAGAAAAAAGAGTTGTGTTAGAAGAACAATAGGGATGAGGAAATTTTCAGATTTTATTGAAAATATGGGGCTAATTGATCTTCAAATGGAAAATGCAACATTCATTTGGTACAAAGGAAACACATGAAGTAGCTTCCATAATAGACAAAAGAATGGGATGAAAGCTTCAACGACTTGAAAGTAATCCCACTTCAAAGGATTATTTCAGATCATGTACCATTAGCCCTACAAAGTGGGACCTGGAACAAAAATGAAAGGTATTTCAAGTTTGAAGTGGCTAGATACCAAGGGGCTCACAGATAGAGTAGACTGGTGGAACAAATTACATTTTGGGGGGAGACCTTACTATGTATTAGCTTGAAAAATAAGAGGCCTTAAGAATAAACTTAAGGAATGGAGCAGAGAAGTCAAGGAAATTTAGGCTTACAAAGAAAGAAATTGTTAGAGAAGTTTGGCAGATTTTGAATCTGTGGTTACAACCAGGCCTTTATCACAAGAAGAATCCAAAAGAAAAGTTGAGGTGATACTGGAATATGAGAATCTAATAAAAAAAAGAAATTGCTTGGAGACACAGATCAAGAACCCTATGGTTGAAAGAGGCAGACAGAAACACCAAATATTTCCACAAAATTGCAAATGACTACAAAAGGTACAATAAAATTGATCAATAAAGGTATAAGGTGGGATCACAAAAATACAAACAAAAGTGAAAAAGAGGTAATTGATTTTTATTAGAGACTTTAAACAGAAACTTCCCAATGGAGACCAACTAGCAATATCCCAAACTATCATATAAAGAAATTTTACAGAGGAACTTAGAAGGAGATGAAGTATTGAGATGTATTAAGCTATGTGCAATGCATAAAACCCTAGGACCTGATGGTTTCACCATGGGATTTTACATTAAAATGCTGGAGATTGTAAAACATGACATAAAGGCATTCCAAAATTTCCATGAGCAAGAACTGTTGAAAAGAAGCTTCAATGCTACTTTCATTGCGCTCATTACCAAGAATAAAGGTGTCACTGAGTTGAGAGATTTCAGACCTATAAGCCTAATAGGGAGCATCTATAAAATCTTCTCCAGAAGCCTAACAGAGAGATTGAAAGGGGTGATGGAAAAATTGGGAGATTCTCATCAAAAGGCATTTATTAAAGATAGACAAATTATGGATGCAGTCCTAGGGCAAATGAAACAGAAGAAAGTAGGAATATTGTGTAAGCTTGACATTGGAAAAGCTTATGACTATGTTAACTCAGGATACTTGTTGAATGTCCGAAAAAGATGGGATTTGGGCTTAAATGGATCACGTGGATAAAATTTTGTATATCTACGGTGATATTCTCTGTTTTGATTAATGGTGCACCAATAGGATTCTTTAAAGCTCAAAGGGGCCTCAGGCAAGGGGATCCTCTGTCCCCTTTCCTGTTTTTGCTAGTGATGGAGGGACTTAACAACATGCTCAAGAGAGCTGACACAAAAGGATGGTTGAGAGGTTTTAATGTGGACAACGATGGAAGAGAAATTTTAGATGTGACTCATTTGCAATATGCAGATGACACACTCATATTTTGTGGGGAAGAATAACTCGCATATCTAACAGTAATATTGGTCCTGTTTGAAGGAATCTCTGAGTTGCATATTAATTGAAGAAAGAGTTCTTTATCCCATTAATAAAGTACATATCATGGAGGCACTAAACATAATCCTAGCAGGACAAGTTGGGGTTCTCCCAACTAGATATCTTGGGTGTTAAATCAATGTCTACAGAGATCTGGAGCAGTATAATGGAAAAGTGTGAAAATAAACTGGCTAGATGGAAGAGGCAATACTTGTCTCTTGGAGGAAGAGTTACTCTAATTAACTCAGTCCTAGATGCTATGCCCACTTACATGATGTCTTTATTTCCCATTCCAGTAGGGGTCAGACAGAATCAAGGAAGTTCCTATGGTAGGGAAACAAGGATAGGAAAGGTATGGGGTTTTGGAAATTAAAAATCGGCAGAATCATAGCAAGGTTACCAGTTTTAAAAGAACACATTTAAAATTGATATGTTGTCGGGCGTATAATTTAAACGCATAACAGAATTTTAAGAGATCTAACATGTAGGACAAAAAAAATACTAATAGACAAAATATCTTTAATAAAAATCATTGAAAAGTACGTGTAGTACGTACCATTATTGAAACAAAATAACAAAATTGTAAAAGATAAATCACACATAATAATATGAATTTAAGTTTTCATTTTGATGCATAGTCTTTGATACTATATTATTCGATGATATTAGTGAAGCACTAGATCAATTAGTTGCATCCTCTGGTGGGGATTGCGGAGGACAAAGCTCAATTTTCTAGCTTCTTCAATTGGACATTTAACAAACCCTCAGCAGTATTTAACCATTCTTTGAACTTGGTTATTTCCTCATCATTGAAATAGTCCACGGCCTCCCACCAACCTCTAACTCTAGCCTCGTTCATTTGATCCATCATTCGTATTTTTCTCTTTGCAACTTTTTCCCTTGCATCAAAGTCAATTAGCCTATCATTCATTTGAATCACCTTGTTGCGTGCCTCTGCAGCAGCAAATTGTGCACCAAGATCTGTTGTTATGGGACTTATAAAATGATCGATGACTACATTAGCAGTCAGATGAACAAATGAATATGGTTTTCTGGTTTGAGAAGAAATAATATTCCAAGATCGACATCACATTCTCGAACGAGTTCACTTTCTTTTTTATATAAGCCTGAACGACGTTTAGAAAATGAGGCATATCGAGCAACTTCTTTTTCTATTTTCTCTATGGAATTTTTTGGCGGCCTGCTGTTTTCTTACTCTCCATGCTAGAATACAATAGAATATGTTGATCAATTGTTTTCAAGAAGGGTGAATTACAAAGAAATGAAATATCATGACTACTTATACACATAAATTGGAAAATATTCACCATGATAATTAAATATCAAGTCAAATATTGCAATGGAAAGTAATTTTTTTTTCATAATGAAAATTATAGTAGAACATTTTTATTGAATTAATACTCAAATTTGAGATTTATGGTAAGTAAATCTCAAATTTTAATTAAAATAGGTAAATTATTTATTTAATATACTAAATGAAATTTATCAATTAATGATTGTTTGTACCAAATATAATTTGATGGGTTATTAACTACATACCAAATTCTTTCATGACTATTTATACACACAAATTGGAAAATTATTCACTCTGATAATTAAATTTCAAGTCAAATATTGCAATGGAAACTATTCTTTTTTTTCATAATGAAAATTATAGTAGAACATTTTTATTGACTTAATACTCAAATTTGAGTTTTATGGTAAGTAAATTTGAAATTTTAATTTTGAAATATGTAAATTATATAATATACTAAATGAAATTTATCAATTAATGATTAAGTGTTCTAAATATAATTTGATGGGTTATTAACTACATACAAAAATCTTTCAGGACTATTTATACACATAAATTGGAAAATTATTCAATTAAAAATTTCAAGCCAAATATTGTAATGGATGATAATTTTTTTTTTCATGATGAAAATTGTAGTAGAACGTTTATATTGAATTGATACTCAAATCTGAGTTTTATGGTAAGCAAATGTGACAAGAATACTTTAAATGAAAATAGGTAAGAACACTTAATCATTAATTGATAAATTTCATTTAGTATATTAAATAATTTACCTATTTTAAATCTAAGGTAAATATGTACCTAAAATTTGATGGCAGAGACAAATATATTTACAAAGTATGATGAAGGATAAATATGACTATTTTTGAAGAGTACAAGAGCAAATACGACTCTTTTCCTAAAATATATATAATTTAAGTTAAATTTTAGATTTAGTTATTTTTAAATATATGTTAAAAGTTTGATTGTCATTGCAGTTATTTTTAAAGCATTAACTGTCAAGTTAAATTTTTAATTATATTCAATGTCATTCTAAATTATATGAATATCAATCTAAGTGAAGGATCTGTCTACATTTAAAATTGTTAGTATATTAATACATTTTCCTTTTCAAGGTAAGTGATAGATTTCTTTTTAATTTGAGAAAGTGAATTTTGATTTAGTTACTATATATATAAATGAATAAGAGATAGATTTCTTTGTAATTTAAGAAAGTTAATATTTTGATTTAGTTACGATAAATGAATTGAAGGATTTTGGTACATAATTAATGAATCATCATTATATTAAAAAAATATGGCTAATAACAAATTTCAGTATATATAAAAGAATAAGATATAGATTTCTTTATAATTTGAGAAAGTGAATATTTTGATTTAGTTACTATAAATGAATTGAAGGATTTTGGTACATAATTAATGAATCATCATTATATTCAAAATGGTCAATCACTAATTGATGAATTTCATTTAGCATATAAAATTTCCAGATGCATTTACCACAAAATTCATATTTTGAGTATCAATTCAATATTAATTTACTACTACAATGTTCAATATGAAAGAAAAGATTAGTTTCCATTGCAATATTTGCCTTGAAATTTAATTGTTATGGTAAATTTTCTTATTTATGTGTATAAATACTTATGATATTTATGTTTTTTGTAGTTAGTTCTTGAAAACATTTAACTAATATATTTTATTGTAGTCTAGCATGGAGGGTAAGAAAACATTAAGACGCAGAAAAAATCTATTAGAAAAAATAGAAAACGAAGTTGCTCGATATTCCTCATTTTCTAAACGTCGTTTAGGCTCATATAAAAAGGCAGTAAACTCGTAAGAGAATTTGATGTCAAACTTGAAATAGCTCTTTCTTCTCCATCTGGTAAACAATATTCATTTGTTAACCCTACTACTGATGCAGTCATTGACCGTTTTATAAATCCCACACCAAAATTAGGTCTAGGTGCACAACTCGTTGATGCAGAGACACGCAACAAGGTAATTTAAAATAACGATAGGCTAAATGAATTAGATGCAAGAGAAAAACCTGCTAAGGTAAAAATACATTTTATGAATCAAATGAATGAGGCTAGAGTTAGATGTTGGTGGGAGTCCATGGATCAATTCAATGCAGAGGACATAACCAAGTTTGAAGGTATAACGAATACCGCCGAGGAACTCTTAAATGTCCAATTAAGACAGCTAGAAGATGGAGCTTCACCCTCCTTACATTCCCCACCAAAGGACGCAGATAACTGATATTTAAGCTTCCTAAAAATCATCTTCGGATAATATCTTTTATCGAAGCTGTAACGACCTGCTTAGTCGTTTTGAGCAGCAGATTTTATTTTTGGAAAATTGTCTGAGACGACGTATCCAACGACGGACCGTCATGGGCACGACGGACCGTCGAGGGTGTCTCGTTCCAAACACTTGGAATTCTTATATTTGAGTGCTGAAATCGACTCTCTGAACTCTGTGACGGACCTGCAGGACGGACCGTCACAGACATGACGGACCGTTGTGAGGTTCCGTTTCAAAACACTTCAACTCTTGAGAATTGGGTACTGAGAGCAATTCTCTGAAGTCTGTGATGGACCTGCAGGACGGACCGTCACGGACATGACGGACCGTTGTGAGGTTCCGTTTCAAAACACTTCAACTCTTGAGAATTGGGTACTGAGAGCAATTCTCTGTCCGTCGTGACGGAAGTGCAGGACGGACCGTCGTAGGCACGACGGACCGTCACAGGTTGCGTAATCCCAGTCTGGGTCAAATTTCTGGGTAAGTTTTTAAGGGGAGTTTTGGACTATTCTTGCTATAATTATAAATTTTAGTGGGTCAATGTTAAAAACTCAAATCCTTGGGGGTGTAAAGGAGATGACCTTGAGTTACTTAGTGGGTGGTTTCCTCATCTTTTATACCTAATTATATGCTAAATTAGGGAAAAGAGAGAGTTGGGAGAAGAAAAAATAGAGAGAATAAGGAGAAGAGAGGACGATCGATTTAGAGAGACAACCAAAGAGGAACAAAAGCTTGGAGAGATTGCTTGCTTGATCAAGAATCCTTGGTGAAGGTAGGTTATGGTTTGATACTATTCGTAGTAAACTCTTAATAGTGAATGATATGTATTGGTAGTATTGTAACCCTTCTATATGCTTAATCTTATGCTGCATGATGTGATTATGTGATTGTGATAAAATTGTGATAAAATAAGCTTAATGAAGCTTTGAATCCAAAATCTTGAAGAAACCCTAATTCACCTTGTTATTGATGATGCCTTGGTATAAAAGAAGGCTTGATGAACTAAAGTAATGAGATTGGTGATGCCTTTGTATAAAAGAAGGCTTGATGAATTGGTAGAATTAGGGGATCGGAGTGTCACGTTCCGACACATAGTATTAGTGGGTCGGGTGTCACGAACCGACACGTAGAATTAGGGGATCGGAGTGTCACGTTCCGACACATAGTATTAGGGGATCGGGTGTCACGAACCGACACGTAGAATTAGGGGATCGGAGTGTCACGTTCCGACACATAGTATTAG
>JABWTJ010000603.1:99802-235941 GCA_016801875.1 Solanum sitiens
GGATCGGGTGTCACGAACCGACACGTAGAATTAAGGGATCGGAGTGTCACGTTCTGACACATAGTAGTAGGGGATCGGAGTGTCACGTACCGACACAAGAGGAAGAAAGATAAGGAATCTTAAGAGATGTTAATATACTCAATGTAATGAACCTAATTCCCAAATGAGTGTGGTATTGAGGCTTGAGTCCTCATGGATGAACTTGGTAGTACTTATTGATGATTAGAGTACTTGTTGCTACATGTTGAGTATTGTAGTTGATTTATGATATGAACTGATATATACTGTTTTCTATTTTGAGTTGGCCGATGATACCTACTCAGTACTTGTGTTTTGTACTGACCCCCTACTTGTTGTTTCTTTCTTTGTTATTTGGGGAATGCAGCAAACGTACCATCGTCTTCAACTCAGCAGTAATTCTAGCCAGTCTTCACTACACCGGATTTCAGGGTGAGCTAATGCTTCTAGCTTGGACTGGATCTTCTCTTCAATGTCTTGATGCCTTGAACTTCCGGCATGGACTAGCCTTTTATTTATTTTAGCTTCTTAGATACTTTTAGATTGTAACTTGAGGATAGATGTTCTTGTGATGATGACTTCCAGATTTTGGGGATAATGAGTTTTAAGTCTTCCGCTTTGTATTTTGTTCAATATGTTGGGGTTTTAGATTGGTTGGTTCGCTCACATAGTAGGATAGTGTGGGTGCCACTCGCGGCTCGATTTTGGGTCGTGACAAATAAGCAGTACATTAATTATTTATCCTAATTATTTTATATCTCAATTGTAAGTGTTGGGGGAAAAGGTCAATGAGCATGTTTGTGTTGCCTATGGGTTCTGTGTGTAATTTTTCAAAGGTGTGTTGGTGTAGATAGCTAACACAAGTAGGCCAGGGTTCATTCAACCAACTGAAACAATAATATGAACCTCGATGGAGCAATATGAAACATTTAATTAATCACAAGAAAGAACTATTGAAAATCCAAAGCTATTAAAGAATTACGCATGTCGGATCAAGTTCTCCCAGGCTCTCTAACTCTTCTACCTGAAATTTCAAGAATATAACTATTCATACATTCTAGAGTTGTTGGCGGTGAAGCAGGAAATATGGTCTATGAAATTCAAGGGGAAGAAGAAATATACCAATGCCATGAATACTTACCTTGAATGTTACTTTATTCAGGATCTTAATTGATTTGGAACTCCCGACAGTGAAAAGGAAGAGAACTCAAAGAATTAAGATTTTCGAAAGCATTGAGATTGAGAACCATAAGGGCAAAGATTGAGAGAACTGATCTGGAATCACAACATATGAGAAGATGAGAGCAGTCTTTTGAGTTGATTCTCCGTGTGATATTTTTTGAACCAGAAGAACTCAATCCTCTACATAGAGAGTTCTTCGTTTCTACAAAATTCATACAAAGTCTGTCTTAACTATGTGACGACGTAATTACCATTTTGCTTTGTGCAAACTATAGATGTGTTAAAAGAAGAAGATTTGAGCAATAATTCAGAGAGAATCATACTTTAAATGGTAAAAAGAGCTAAAAGTTTTAGAAGGAGAATTGAAGGAGTTCTCTGTTTTGTTTCGCAGAAGAAGCAAAAATGAGAGAATATCTTACCCCAATTTGGAAGATGTTGTTGAGAAGATAAGAGAACTAAAACAATGAACTTGAAGGTGCCAAGAAATTAGGTTTGGAAGCAAAAAAAAATGGAGGTTTTCGTTGTAGTTGTATTTGTCTTTCTTGTTCTTTGTCGGTCGGAAGAAAGTACAGAAATGGTTGCTTCAAGAAGTATGTGGAGTATTCTATTAGCGTGAAATGACCAATATGCCCTTGGTCATCCTCCTCATCATGCTTCTATATAATAGAAATATGATATGATTTTAAAATATTTGATTTGTCTTCTACTAATAAATGTTAGCATTTTATAAAAAGACGAGGGGTTCTCAAGTTATTAAACTTTCCTTTTATATTCGTAAAGTAACAGTTAACATATCTACTACTGTAAAAATCTCTAAAAGTTTACTCTATTGGCATATACTTATAATAGAACCAAGAACCTGATTTTTTTTTTACTAATGTACTTTTATTCCATAAGTAAAACTTGTGAATTGCTAACCTATTACCAACGAATTTTGAAAAATCGATATTTATTTATCAACACCTTTTCTCGACGTTACTAAAATTTCTAACGGATTACAAATGAAGATTTTTTGTTATTGAATATACCAACTAAATACTTACAAAATTTAAAATATAAACAACTAAATTTACTAACCTATTTTCTATCCGTTAGTGAAGATACTAACGGGATACCAACCAAGTTTTGTTTGGTAAATTTGCCAATGAAAATGTTAGAGCCAATTTTCATAAATTACTAACAAAATCTTCAGGTGGTTACCAACCGATTTTTGGTAAGAAAGTTTACCAACAATTATAATTGGTTTGAAAATTTCCAACAAGACTTTTAGCAACACTTTGATTTTCATTAGTAACCGATAAGTAACTCGATTTACCAACCGATTTGATAGATTTACCAACGGATATTTTTGTTGATAATTATGCCTTATTTTGTAGTGTGAGCCACAATAGAAATTCAGAAACTTGAAATCATACTTTGCCTCAATCTAAGATTACCTAATACAGCTGTTGATTGGAATTTGCATATACTCAACAAAACTAATAAAGTCAAAGGAAAGTTGACCTAAACACACTTCGAATAAGGTGAAACAAACAAGAAAAAGGAAAAGCCCAAATATTTTATGTTTTATAAGTCATGGAAGAAATAGTTGAAATTAACTATTATTATCATCCAAATTTGTCCATATATTATCTTTATTTTTCTAATTCAAAAGAACTCTTCACACCTTAACAATTCAAATTATAACAGTCCAAAAAAATCGAACTTCTTTAAATTTTTGTTAGTTTCTTTCTTTGTTCCTTTATGCACACTAAATCAAGAATCAATAAACCAAGGTACTTTTTGTTGTGCTTTTATTGCTGTTGATATGATCTTTTTGAATATTATATGGTTTTCATGCAAATAATGGAACGTATATGTTAATAATTAAGGAAAAAAGTATTTGGTTTGTTTCCTTTTTATTGATTTTTTTTGCAATGTACAAAAGAGATATGATTGATTTTGATAAACGACATCTAGGATGAAGAGCTTTTTGACACGTGGAATTTACAAAAAGCTATACAAAGATGTCACAATTATTGAACAATGTTTTCATAGATGTGAAAAAAATTAAATCATTTTAACTAACTTCACTTTGGGGGTTTATTTTTTTAATTTAAAGATGTTGATAAATTATTTGTTCTTGTGATTTCATGATCTTGGAGTTTAGATTTTCTTTGTTACGTTCTTTTCGATGTTTATTTTATTGCTCATCAAGGCGGAGTTTTTGAAACAATTTGTCAATCTCTGTCGTCTGCGGTCTATATCTTCAAATTTACTTTGTGAGACTAGTGATGAAGGTGCTTTTTGTAATTCTTGGATTTCCTTTTTCTAAAAAAGAAAACAATGATTTTTATGAATTAGTTGTTATTGTCATTTCACGATCTAGAATATTTTATTTTCTTTTTCTTTCTTTCCAATGTTTTTTAAAAGGTTAATTGGGATGTAACTTTTAGGGGGGTCATTATTATTTTCGATTAAACTTTTTATTTATTTGTTTATTTCATTCTTGTATGATTGTTGACACTCAATTTTGACGACCTTTAACTATTTCAGAAATGTTATTCAATTAATTACATATTTTTTAAAAAAAATTAGTTTAAAATGTTAGTCGATTTTGTCCAAAAATATATATTTTAGTATGCATACTTTATAAAAAATTATTATTAAAATAATTTAGAATTATTAATAAATTTTGAAATAATTATTTTAATGAAATGTTTAAAAGTTTAAGTGATTTTAATTATATACAAAAAACATTATAATATATATAGTATTTTAATTGGAACTCATGTTTTTAATTTTCCTCAAAATCGTTTTAATCTTAGTCTATTCTATTCTTTTTTTCAATTCTAGTCTATTCAATTCAAATTGTATTTGAATTATATCCACTCTTCCATTTAAATTCTAGATAATTTTTATTGCAATTTTGGCCGTTCAAATCCAATCCAATGTGATTTTGAGATTTCATCTTATAACCTGGAGCATCCATCTTTTGATATTTAATCTCAGTCCCTCATCTCTTTAATAATTAATTGTTCAGATTCACCCATCCTTTCTTTCATTTTTGATATCAAAAGACCCAAACCCTTACTATTCCATTTTTATACTCTTCCTCTCCTCCCTCTTTAGCCGCCCTCTCTCCCACCTTTTATCTCCACCGATGAATCTCTCTCTCCCTTGCCTCATATCCTCTCTCCTCCCTTTTCTCTCTTTCCAGCGATGGACAGCAGCTAGGCGAGGAAAACAGCAGCTCCGGTGAATCCAACAGCGGCTGGCTTCCTCTGTTTCTCTCCTCTCCTTTCTCCGGTGTTGCAAATGAAAGCAACCGGCAATAGCATCAACGAAAAAGCAGCAAACAAGCGACTCCGGTAATGGAAGAAGTGCCATGAGCTCCAGCTGGTGGAAACAACGCCACTAGCCGGCAAAACGAAAACAACAACAGCAACAGCCATGTACGGCACAAAATCAGCAGCCAGCCTGCGAAGAACCGAAAAGACCAGGCAACCTCTGGATTGCGTGATCCGGTGAAGCCAGTAACCAAACAACGCCAGCAGCTGCGCCCAGTTGCCTGCCTCCTCTCCCCTCTCATTTCCATATAACAGCTCCGATCTAGTAAACAAGGCTCCGGCGAAGGTTTTAAAAGTTTCAAACTGGTCAAAAGAGGGATATTTAACCGATCCGTCCGGGTACATTTCTTTTAAAATCATTATCTCATCTTAACAATTTTATTCTTCTTCTAAAATGCAATGTGATGAAATTTCTATGCATGTTTGGTATAGAAGTTCTCTGAGTCGTATAATTTAACTACTAGTTATGACTTTCACATATTACAAACTGTTCATGTGTGATAAAAAGTTGAATTATAGTCTCCTTCATGTGCTTGCTGCTCTTGATCACTTAGCTCATTGTGTGGAAGCTTGCTCTTGTATTTTTAACAATATCTTGACTGGTTATTTTTGGTTAAAATTGATAAGTTTGGTTATGAAATCACTGATTATCTTGAGATGTCCCTATTCTTTATTACCTCCCATAATGTCATTTAATCCCTTTAATTGATGCAATTATACTTGTAGTAGTTCTAATAATTTTGTAACATAATTGAGATTGCTACTTGAGTTTATATCGATCGTCGACATATTTCTCTTTTCTTGTTGTGAATATATTATATTAAGAATGTGTAAATACTTATTCACTTGAGTTTTCTTCCTTTAATATAAATAATATATCCTTACTTTAAATTGATTAATTGACACTAAGGTGATATTTATGGTATAGTGCTAATTCGGACAGATTTCGTGTCTCTTGGGTAAGCTAAATTTTGCTTATTATTTTATTTATTATTGTTAATTGATCTTAATTGACTTAATTGAAGTTGAATTGATTCTCACTTGTTATATTTTAATAAAACTATGTTTGATTGAGCAAAAAATAATCATATCATATATTTATATAAAAGAGAACCCTAGGCCCACCGACGTGGCACCACCACTAGCTAGAATTTCTTTTTAAATTTATTTATTTCCAAATACAGTCTTCCCCTTTATTGAAAAGATGTGACTTTTATGAAAAATTATGACTTTTATGAAGAGTTACGACTTTTATGAGACTTACCCAAAAATAGTCATCCTCTTTCATGAAATGATGTGACTTTTATGAAAAGTTGTAATTTTTATGAATAGTTGCAACTTTATTGAAGAGTTGTAAGTTGTATGAAAAGTTGTGACTTTTATGAAAAGTTGCGATCTTAATAAAGAGTTGCGATTTTTATGAAATGTTGTGACTTTTATAAAAGGTTGTGACATTTATGAAAAGGTTGTGACCTTTCCAAATAGTCGTAATCTTTCCGATAAGGCACAATAAATATTTGTTCACACTATCATTTTTTTTCAATAAATAGAGGAGTTTCCTTTCATTTTAAAACAACGAAAATTTTGAACCTCTTTTCTTTTTCTTCATCTTCTTCACAATTATATATTTGTGTACTTTGCTCATGTTGAATGGCTCAGTGACACCATTGCTTATGCTAGAGATCTTGGTACGTATTTTACCGTCATTAATTTATGTTTATGTTATTAAAGTTAAATGATAAGATGTAATAATTTTCATTTTCCTTTACATTATTTAATCTTTTATGTAAGATAATATAGTATTTTAATTTTAGTGACCGATAGATTTTGAATATTATTAAATTCCCGTGCGAAGCGTGGGTAATTTTATGCTTATTCTTTAGGTAACTTTTCACCATGTTCATTCTCTATGTAAATTTACAGAGACTTTTTCCTTTACTTATAGGTCAAAGTCTCATATGTTTTCAAAAAAGAAAAATGAATGTACAATCAAAATCTAAGTTTTATTTTTTTTACTCAATAAAAAACCTACTACCGGATCTATTTTTCTTTACAACTGTTATTCTGGATACAAAGGATCTTCACCCTTCATCAATTGAGTAGTTTTTATTTTTAGTAAGTAGAAATCACTTTTTCATGAGCGGAATTTGGGTCTGCAGTAAATCTGTCTCCAAATAATTGTTAATGCAATGAAAATGTATGCCGGTTTTTATTAATTTTCACATGTATGACTCATCTACAAAGTAGTTTAATTTTCCTACCCTCTACTTCCAATTTAAAATGTATCCTAGCAACTCACAACTATTCCACAGCACTACAATGGTATTTTGAATCGAAGAGCAAAGTAGAGTTCATTATATGATTTGCTATAGTTCTGATTAATTTTATGAAATTTTCATTTTCAGATTTTTTTGCATTGCTACAAATTATCCAACTTTTGGGTGTTTCTGTTATGCTCATTGTTGCGTAAGTGTAGGAGACAAGTAGTTGTTTTATTCCCTCCTTGGAAATGTGGATTTTCCCAATTTTGCTTGCGAATCTAATATAATATGTTGATAATAATCAACTTCAGCGAGAGGGAATCTCAACTTTTAGAACAAGTATTTGAGAATGTATGTCATATAATTGTCAGATGAGACGAGGTATATTGCATACATTTTGCATTTTCTTCGGCCATACAAGATACCTTTACTATAAATGGGGTACAAAGACAAAATGATAACCACATGGGTAAACTTAATAAGGATCATTACAAAGTTTGTAAACATGCATATGTAGTTAAAGAAGGATATTTGGAGTTTCTCAGATTGCTTACTCTTGTATAAGTTTTCTTCTGTCTGATTTTGTCCGTTGAAGCCTTATTGAATAGTGAAGGCAGATTGTTTTGGTTGACATGTGATTTTGCAGGCCGTAATTTGGGACTTAGAAAAATATGGGATCGCTGTGGTCAGCTGTAATCTGAGACAATCAAGCAATATAACAAGCAAAAAGAAATGAAGGGCAAGGAAATAGTACTTGGCATTTAAGCTGACATATGCAAAGAATTTGAAGTAGTGCACTTGAACCTTTAAAATTTGAAGGCATAGCCACATTGCATGAAGCTTGACAATTTTTATATACTCGAGTGAGGTATTGACTATTTACTTTGCGAAGTTACAATGTTCAAATCTCATTCATTTGTGAGGGCAAACTTTCCAGATAAAAGGTGAATCCACATGTCGTAGTTTTTTTTATAAAATTAATTAATAATTGTTTAGTTTTATTTTCATGTTTTTTTTTCCTGTTTATGTTGCATGTTCAAATAAAGTCGTAGTTATTCAACATATCTCTCTTCTCAAAACAGTTAAACCAAATAGATTAAGAATGTAACATATTGTAAACTTTTGTAAATCGGAGATGTTTCATTCGGTAGAGTTGTCATAATCATTTTCACGTATGCAACCACACACAAGCATTTGTGTAGTAAATTAAGGACATTATTTCCAAATAAACTCATATCTAATATAGAGGATGCTAACAAAAAAAATTGAGGCAAATAATGTATTTTAGTAAGTGAAAATATAAAATATTTGCATTATCAAAGTATTAATTGACATATTTCTAGCAAATGATATTTTCGGTTATATTTGAAAAGAATTAAGATAACCAGTGCTTTACCTCATTTTAAAAGATTCATTTGCTACTTAATAAAAAAAATATATAAATTACAAGAGTATCATTTTACAAGTGGGAGTGTTTAATTAACATTGTGGAGATGAATTAATTCATTTAGATATAGAGACTCGAAATCAAAGTATTTATTAATTTAACATTTGAAGTCAAGCTTAAGTGTATGTCTATATATTATCCCGCAAAAATATAATGATGACAGTGCGATAATATTCTAATATTCTATCAAACAAAAGTCACAAACATAATGCAGATTGTATTGCTATTAAAATATCTATTTTCATGGATCCAAATTAGTCAGACACAACATAATAAACATGTTTTTTTATATTAGATTAAAAATCGCAAAGCATTACATGCTTTGAATGTACTGCTCGAAACCAAAATAAGTGAAAATGTCTTTTGACAATGCAATTAGTACCATAAACGATTTTGAAGGACTTTCTTAAACGTGACTTCAAATGGTCATACATTATTTCATTAAACTCAAAAGAGATGTAAGTTAATAGAGATAGTTTACCACTGCGCTTGCGCGGTTAGTTTACCTAGTTTAAAATAATATTATTGATTTTGTTTTTTCTTTAAATCAGGAGAATAATATGTGTTTGATCATAAATGTTTTCTTGCCATATATTACTTGCCCTCTCCTCCACAATATAAAAAGATGCCCTCATTCTCAATAGGATAGGATTTAACCATCAGAAAAAGACGTAGAGGCTTAAACTTAGAAATTATCAAAAACTCTCTCTACTCTAAAGAAAAGAATTAAAACAAGTCTTGTGAACTATAAGAGGGCTCTCCAATCGGTTTTGCTATGTTCGGGTCGAATAGTTTATTGAATTTGTCTTCATTATTGATAAATATTTCTGCTTTAATTGGTTAGTTGTTCCTCCATTAGTTTAAATTTCATCTTGCATTATTACGTCGAATGTTGTTGTACATTGGAATGAATAAAAGGAAGCACTCGAGTTAGTTTTTTCTCTTCCTGTCTCTATGTGAGATAATATCTATGGTTATTCTTTATTTGTTTTGATCTCCTATGCGTGGTGGATTTTACATACATACATACATATATATATATATATATATATATATATATATATGAAAGTAATGTGTTACTATGAATATATGATTTTATGATTATTTTGTCATTATTTATATGTGTAACATTATCCTTTCTAGCATGTTATGAACTTAAAGTTCAAAATATAGAAGAATCGCCTAGAAGAGAATTCCTGAAAGAATTCAAAATGTAGTTCAAAATATTTATTTTAGTGTTATACATTTTGTTCATTTGTTCTTTATTAGGTGTGATTGCGATAAAATTTGTCTATATGTAAATTACTTCAAGAGTGCAAATATATTATAATATTTCTTAAATAGTCATCTAAAATTAACCATTGGTTTGTATTTGTCTTATGTAATATCCAGCGGGTGTAATAAATGTTCCTTATATGAGAAAAAATTAGTAAATAAATTGTCCTCCAATATGAAAACAAATTAATCCTTTTCTTTAAATCTGCTACTTAAAATTTCTCTCCACTTAAAATCAGATGCTAAATCTTCTTTGTATGCTCATTTGCGCGGTTCAAATATGTCAATAAATAAATTCTGCATTTTGGATTATGTTTTGCAACTTAAAACCAGCTAATATATCAATGCCGGTATGAAACTGTCATGTTTCAAATTAAAATTAAAATAAATAAATCTTTGGCCCTTGTTATATTCTGCTTATTAATATTATTTTATTACTTGTTATTTAGTCTTTATTTTTTTTGCACACAGACCTAGCATGAGACCTTCACAACTATGTGTGTTCGAAACCATGATTTATAAAGCTTAGAGGTCAATGTGATATTTATGTGCTAAATTCTCGTCCTATTTGTTTGACTTGGTGTCTAGGGGACCTATTAGGAGCATATTTTTTTCTTACAGTCTATAACCTCCATAAATAGTAGTCCAATGCCACTGGGATATCAAGTGAAGGCGCTAGACACATTTTAGGACGTTATGCTTGCGGTGATGGGGCAGGGGTAGTTTAGGCCCTACGTAGAAAATGACATTGCCTTGAGCCGTAAACGACAAACATCTGTTTTGTCTGTCCCGATACAGAAGCTGAGCGCTGATGTGTAAAGTCTTTTAGAGTCTCCCTTCCCTTTTCCTTTTTTATCTGTTGTAATTACATTTGTTTGGGGTTGTTTATTAAATAAAATAAAAATTTTCTCTTGACTATTTAATTGTGTAATATTTGACTTTTTGCTTTTCCCTTAATTATTTGCTTAGTATTTGTTATATTTTATATTATGTTAACACCTAGTCTCGCATCCTTAAATAATTAATCAAAACAATAAACTGTTTACTATTATTCATCACCAAGCTGACATGTATAAATTAAATAACTTAAATGAAGTGACAATACTTGCTACTTGGAATCCCCACATAAGTTGCATGAGATATGTTTGGGATCCACATTTGTGGATCTCGTGGGATGCCTAAGACTTTCCTCTCGAGGTAATTTGAACACTTACCCTTATTTCTTGTTCGTTTATCTTAGTTAGGTTTAGTTAGGTTAGATAAGTGCCGTTACGCGCTACAATTCGATAGGTGACGACTCTTCAAAATATTTAAAAGTCTCAAAAGAGTTGTTACGTCGTGACTAAAATCCATTTTACGAAAAACGGAGCGCGACAATGATCAATTTATTGCATTTGGCCCAAGTCATTAACACCATTATATTTTTATGTATTATTAATTTGGAATTTTATGATTAAAAGAGGTGAGTTTTGCAATATGGTTCAACATTTTTCTCTTTTCTTTTCTTTCACTTTTTATTTCTTAATTCTTTATATATTTTATTTTGGTGAAAAAATTAATTATTGTATATCAAATTTTATTGGAATTTGATTAATTTATATTTAATATTTTTTTTACAGTTTTCAAGAATTGCATAATGAGGAATGGAAAAGAAGAGAAACTGAAAGTTTGTCCAGAATGCAATACAAATTTAGGTATTGTCCCCTCGCAATAAATCAGCTATGTCCTCTAATTTTAATTTTTTATTCTCTTTTAAATATTTTTGAATTATCATATTGTGATTTATCTCTTTTCTTTACTTCTAATAAGTAAATTTTATTTGAAAAGATACGAACATCATATATTTATATAATTATATAAAAGAGAATCTTAGGCCCAGCTACGTGGCGCCACCACTAGCTAGAATTTTCTTTTAAATTTATTTATTTCCAAATACAGTCTTCCCCTTTCTTGAAAAGATGTGACTTTTATGAAAAATTATGACTTTTATGAAGAGTTACGACTTTTATGAGACTTACCCAAAAATAGTCATCCTCTTTCATGAAATGATGTGACTTTTATGAAAAGTTGTAATTTTTATGAATAGTTGCAACTTTATTGAAGAGTTGTAAGTTGTGTGAAAAGTTATTTCTTTTATGAAAAGTTGCAACTTTAATGAAGAGTTGCGACTTTTATGAAAGGTTGTGACCTTTTTAAAGGGTTGCAACTTTTCGAAATAGTCATAATCTTTTACGATAAGGCACAATAAATATTTGTTCACACTACTATTTATTTTCAATAAATAGAGGTGTTTCCTCTCATTTTAAAATAACAAAAATTTTGAACCTCTTTTTTTTTTTTTCTTCTTCTTCACAATTCTATATTTGTGTACATTACTCAGGTTGAGTGGCTCAGTGACGTCATTGCTTATGTTAGAGATCTTGGTATGTATTTTACCTTCATTAATTTATGCGTATGTAATTAAGGTTAAATGATAAGATGTAATAATTTTCATTTTTCTTTACATTATTAATCTTTTATGTAAGATAATATAGTGTTTTAGTTTTAGTGACCGATAGATTTTAAGTATTATTAAATTCCCTCCGGAAGCGTGGGTAATTTTATGCTGATTCATTAGGTAAATTTTCACCATGTTCATTCTCTATGTAAATTTACACAGACTTTTTTCTTTACTTATAGGTGAAAGTCTCATATGTTTTCAAAAAAGAAAAATGAATGTACAATCAAAATCTAAGGTTTATTCTTTTACTCAATAAAATACCTACTACCTTATCTATTTTTCTTTACAACTATTATTCAGGGTAACAGGGATCTTCACCCTTCATCAATTGAGTAGTTTTTATTTTTAGTAAGTAGAAATCATTTTTTGGTGAGCGAAATTTGGGTTGCAGTGAATCTGTCTCCAAATAATTATTTTTGCAATGAAAATGTATGCAGATTTTTATTATTCATCACATTTATGACTCATCTACAAAGTAGTTTATATTTTTTTATCCTCTACTTTCAATATAAAATGTACCCTATAAACTCACAACTATTCCACAATATTACAATGATGTTTTTAAATCGAAGAGTAAACTAGAGTTTATTACATGATTTGCTATAGGTCTGATTAAATTTATGCAATTTTCATTTTCAATTTTTTTGCATTGCTACAAATTATCTAGCTTTTAGGTGTTTCGAAGTGTAGGAGATGAGAAGTGGTTTTATTCCCTCCTTGGAAATGTTCTTTTTTGTAATTTTGCTTGCGTATCTAATATAATATGTTGATAATAATCAGCTTCAGCGAGAGGGAATCTCAACTTTTTGAATAAGTATTCCAGAATGTATGTTATATAATTGTCATATGAGACGAGGTATATCCCATACATTTTGCGTTTCCTTTGGCCATACAAGATACATTTACGGTAAATGGTGTACCAAGTCAAAAACATAACCATCATGGGTAAAATTAATAAGGATCATAACAAAGTCTATAAACATGCATACGTAGTGAAAGAAGAAAATTTGGAGTTTCTGAGTTTGCTTTCTCTTGTATAACTTTGCTCTATCTGAATTTTTACTGTTGAAGCGTCATTGAATTGTGAAGGCAGATTGTTTTGATTGACAAGTGATTTTACATTCCGTAGTTTGGGACTTGAAAAAGCATGGGATCATTGTGGTCAGATGTAATTTGATACAATCAAGAAAGATAACATGCAAAAAGAAATGAAGGGCAAGGAAATAGTGGTTGGCATTTAAGCTGACATATTCAAGAAATTTGAAGTAGTGCACTTGAACCTTTAAAATTTGAATGCATAGCCACATTGCATGAAGCTAGACAATTTTACTATCCTCGAGTGAGGTATTGCCAATTTACTTTGCATTATCTTTTACAATTGTAAGAATGTTCGAATCTCATTAATTTGTGAGGGCAGACTGTCCGCATAATAGGTGAATTTACATATCGTAGGACTATTTTATATAACTAATTAATAATTGTTTAATTTTATTTTCATGTTTTTATATGTTTCAAGTTCAAATAAAATTATAGTTTTTCAATATCTCTCTTCTCAAAACAGTTAAACCAAATAGACTAAGAATATAACATATTGACAAACTTTTGTAAATTAAAGATGTTTCATCCATTAGAGTTGTCTTCATAATTTTCATGTATGCAACCACGCTCAAGCATTTGTGTATTAAATTAAGGACAATACTTCCAAATTCACTCATATCTAATAAAGAGGAAGATAGCGAAAACATTTGAGGCAGTAAGTGAAAATAGAAAATACTTGCATTTTCAAAGTATTAATTAAAATATTTCTAGCAAATGGTATTTTCGATTATATTTCAAAATAATTAAGATAACCAGTGCTTTACCACGTTTTTAAAGATTCATTTGCTACTTAATAAAAAATTATACACATTACAAGAGTATCATTTTACAAGGAGTGTTTAATTAACATGGAGGAGATGAATTAATGTAATTAGATATAGAGACTCGAAATTAGAGTATTTTTTAAATTAACATTTGAAGTCAAGCTTAAGTGTATGTCTATATATTATCCCGCAAAAAAATAATGACGACAGTGTGATAACATTCTCATATTCTATCAAATAAAGGTCACAAACATAATGCATATTGTATTGATGTTAAAATGTCTATTTTCGTGGATCCAATTTGTCACGACCCAAAACGATCTCGTGAGTGGCACCCACCCTTATCCTACTAGGTGAGCGAACCAACAAATCTAAACTCCAATATTTACCAATAGTTCAACTGTAAATAACAAAATAATGCGGAAGACTCAAAATCTGATTTAAGGTAACTAAGTAAATAAGCTTCTAAGTTTACACTTATCATCCCCAAAATCTGGAAGCCATCACATCAAGAACATCTATCCTCAAATTACAAAGTCTAAGAATGTTTGAGAAACAAAATAAGTAAGAAAATGGTCCATGTCCGAAATTCAAAGACATCAAGACTTGAAGAAGAGAATCCAGCACGAGCTAAGAATAATAGCTCACCCCGAACTCTGATATGCTGAAGACTGGCTAGAACTGAGGGCGAGTCGAAGACGATGGCACACTTGCTGCACTCCACAAAATAACAAAGAAGAAAATACGAGTAGGGGGTCAGTACAAGGAACACGTACTGAGTAGGTATCATCGGCCAACTCAAAATAGAAAACAATATATACCGAATAATAATATACAGTCAACCACAATACTTAACAGATAGCAAGTAACAATTACATAAACCATTGGCAACAACACCATAATAAGTACACCATCAATCACAACATCAAGCACAACCTTGAGGACTCATGCCTCCACACCATACTCATTTGGGAAAATAGTTTTCTTTGAATTTGAGTAAAATAATATAATTCAAGATTCTTTTTATTTAAAAATACCGTGTCGGAACGTGACACTCCGATCCAAAATACCGTGTCGGAACGTGACACTCCGATCCAAAATATACCGTGTCGGAACGTGACACTCCAATCCAAAAATACCGTGTCGGAACGTGACACTCCAATCCAAAAATACCGTGTCGGAACGTGACACTCCGATCCAAAAATACCGTGTCGGAACGTGACACTCCGATCCAAAAATACCGTGTCGGAATGGGACACTCCGATCCAAAAATACTGTGTCGGAACGTGACACTCCGATCCAAAAAAAATGTATTTAGTTTATTAAAACTGTTTTCAAACCATTTTATTTCCATCAAGCCTTCTTTATTCAAGGCATCACTTCAAAAGAGAGTTTTTCAAGAATAAAATTCAATAGTCTCAATATTTTAGGCAAAACACAAACCACACAATCATAATATACAACCACAAAATCAATTAATAGGAGACTTTACAATATCATCCAATACATATCAATCGCTATCTAGAGTTTATCTATCACATAGAAATAAACCATAACCTACCTCCACCGAAGAACCGAAATCAAGCAAGCTACCTCTCCAATGCCTTTGCCTTTCTTATTGCCTAAGAACCCTTTCAATCCGAAGTCCAAAATGCCTGTTCTCCTCTCCCTTTCACGTTTTTCTCTCCTTGCTTCCCCAGCTGATCAGTTCTTCCCTCTCTCAATTCAAGACTCCCTCCTCTAATAATAATGCAAGACTATACTTATTGTAAAAGTAATCCCCCATTAGTCTAAAGTTACTTTCTTTAATACCCACTAACTCCATTATAAAAGCTAGTCCACTAAATACATAAATAATAGCCCCAAACATCCATTAAAATAATTAGTGGAAGCTGACATCGTGTGGGGTTACGCTGCGTGTGACGGTCCGTCGTGTCTGTGACGGTCCGTCCTGCAGGTCCGTCACGAAGTTCAGAGAGTCGATTTTAGCATGTCAATTTTCAAGAGTTGAAGTGTTTTGGAACGAGACCTCCTCGACGGTCCGTCGTGTCTGTGACGGTCCGTCCTGCATGTCCGTCATAGAGTTCAGAGAGTCGATTTCTACACTCAATTTCAGAATTCTAAGTGCTTTGGAACGAGACCTCCTCGACGGTCCGTCGTGTCTGTGATGGTCCGTCCTGCAGGTCCGTCACGAAGTTCAGAGAGTCGATTTCAGCATGTCAATTTTCAAGAGTTGAAGTGTTTTGGAACGAGACCTCCTCGACGGTCCGTCGTGCCCATGACGGTCCGTCGTGGGATCCGTCGTCTCAGACAGTTTTTCCATAAATAAAATCTGCTGCTCAAAATGACTAAGCAGGTCGTTACAATAGATACCAATTTACCCATCGTTCGTCCTCGAACGATCAAAAGAAGAAAAACAAGGACGAGAAAGAGTACCTGAATCTGTGAACAGATGCGGATATTTTTCTTGCATATCAGCCTCCTTCTCCCAAGTGGCCTCTTCAACTGGTCGATTCTTCCATTGAACTTTGATGGATGCAATCTCCCTTGATCTCAACTTGCGAATTTCTCTATCTAAAATAGCAACAGGTTCCTCCTCATAAGACAAATTTTCATCAAGCAGAACCGAATCCCAACGAATGATGTAGTTTCCATCCCCATGGTATCTTTTCAACATAGACACATGAAATACCGGATGTACTCCTGACAGCCCTGGAGGCAAGGCTAATTCATAAGCCACCTCCCCTACTCGCTTAAGTACTTCAAATGGCCCAATATACCTTGGACTTAGCTTACCCTTTTTTTCCAAACCGCATCACCCCTTTCATGGGTGAAACCTTCAGCAAGACTTGTTCACCCTCCATGTACTCCAAGTCTCTAACCTTTCGATCTGCATATTCCTTTTGCCTACCTTGAGCTGCTAAAAGCTTTTCTTGAATAAATTTCACCTTCTCCAATGAATCCCTCCTCAACAGATCAGTACCCCAAGTCTAACGTCAAATGCGTCAAACCACCAATGGAGACCTACATCTCCTCCCATACAAGGCCTTCAAATGGGGCGAATGTCAATAACTGGAGTGGATAGCTATTGTTGTATGAAAAATACTCCGCTAAGGGTAAGAAGTTTATCCCCAACGACCAACCAATTCAATCACACATGCGCGAAGACTATCCTCCAGCAATGAATCGTTCGCTCAGACGACCAATCGGTCTGAGGGTGAAATGCAGTACTAAGGTCCAACCTAGTACCTAATTCCGCGTGCAATGTTCTCCAGAACTTAGAAGTAAACTGCGTACCTCTATCTGATATAATGGAGAGTGGAACTCCATGCAATCGAACAATTTCTGAGATGTAGATTTTGGCTAACTTCTCTGCATTGTAGGTCACCTTGACCGGAATGAAGTGAGCAGACTTAGTTAATCTGTCCACAATCACCCAAATAGAGTCAAACTTACCCAATGTCTTTGGAAGACCAACCACGAAGTCCATTCCAATTCTCTCCCACTTCCATTCAGGAATGGGCATTTTCTGAAGTGTTCCTCCGGGCCTCTGGTGTTCATACTTTACTTGCTGGCAATTTGGACATTTGGCAACAAAATCAACAATGTCGCGCTTCATTCTACTCCACCAAAAGTGTTGCTTTAGGTCACGGTACATCTTGGTTGCACCAGGATGTATAGAATATCCAGAACTATGAGCCTCTGTAAGGATAGTGTGGATCAAATCATCAACACGAGGCACACCTACCCTTCCCTTAATCCTCAAGAAACCTTCCTCATCAATTATTGCCTCTTTAGACTCTCCTCGCAACACCGTATCCCAAATTCGGCTTAGCTTCTCATCATCAAACTGTTTTCCCTTGATCTTGTCAAAAAAAGAAGATCTTGCCTCCACACTGGCCAAAAATCCTCCTTCCTCTAGTATTTCCAGTCTCATAAGGTCGTTAGCCAAGTTTTGGACTTCTCTAGCCAATGGGCGTCTAGAAACTTGTAAGTGGGCTAAACTACCCATGCTACCTGCTTTTCTACTTAAAGCGTCAGCCACCATATTTGCCTTTCCTGGGTGATACAGAATGGTAATATCATAGTCCTTCAACAGTTCCATCCACCTCCTCTGCCTCAAATTCAAGTCTTTCTGGGTAAAAACATACTGTAGACTACGATGATCTGTGTAGACCTCACACTTGACCCCATATAGATAGTGTCTCCATTGCTTTAATGCAAACACTACGCAGCCAACTCCAAAATCCATGGGTCGGATAGTTACGTTCATGCACCTTTAATTGCCTCGAAGCATAAGGCATTACATTTTTCTCTTTGCATTAGCACTTGCACCAAAGCGCAAGAATAGGAAAATTGCATCAACATAAACAATGAAGTTCTTACCCTCTACTGGCAAGGTAAGGAATAGGTGAGTGTCAGTGCAAGGTTCTTTGAGTTTCTGAAGCTTTCAAATCACATCATTCGACCATACAAATGGAACATTCTGCTTAGTCCAAGTTCGTCAATTGGGAAAGCAATAGAAGAGAATCCCTTGACAAATCGACGGTAGTAGCTGGCTAAACCAACAAAGCTCCTTACTTCTTGACACATTAGTAGGTTTTACCTCAAATTTCTTCACTGTTTCAATCTTAGAAGGATCCACCATCACCTCCCATCCTTAGAAAACCACGTGCCCCAAGAAGGACCACTGAATCTACCAAAACTCACACTTGGGATTTGGCATAAAGCTTTTTCTCCCCAATACTTCCACACAATTCTCAAGTGCTCCTCATGTTCCTTCTTGCCTTTGAAGTATATCAGTATAATATCAATAAATACAATAACAAAAAGATCCAGATATGGCTTAAAAATCCCGTTCATTAGGCTCATGAAAGCAGCAGGGGCATTCGTAAGCCCAAAAGACATTACTAAGAATTCATAATGCCCATACCTGGTTCGAAAAGCAGTCCTTGGCACATCTGCTGTCCGTATTTTCAATTGATGATAACCGGACCTCAAATCAATTTTAGAGAAGACACAAGCACCTTGTAACTGATCGAACAAATCATCAATGCGAGGAATAGGATACTTGTTCTTAATAGTTACCTTATTCAGCTGCCTGTAGTCTATGCACATCCGAAGACTTCCATCTTTCTTCTTCACAAATAAAACAGGAGCACCCCAAGGGGATGCACTTGGCCTAATAAAACCTTTACCTAACAGCTCCTGAAGTTGGGCCTTTAACTCCCTTAACTCAGCTGGAGCCATTCTATAAGGGGGTATGGAAATGGGTCGAGTACCCGGCTCCAGATCAATGCAAAAGTCGATATCCCTATCCGGTGGCATACCAGGAAGGTCTGCAGGAAACACATCCAGAAACTCACGAACTACCGAAACCGACTCAATTGAAGGTACTTGGGTAGTGTCATCCTTGAGATGTGCCAAGAAAGCTAAGCACCCCTTACTAATCATTCTTTTAGCACGAAGAAAGGAGATGATACGAACCGGAGTGGAAGTGTAGTCCCCCTCCCACACTAACGGATCTGTCCCAGGCTTGGCTAACGTCACAGTTTTAGCATTACAATCCAAGATCGCAAAATTCGGAGAAAGCCAAGTCATACCAAGAATTACATCAAAATCAACCATTTCTAAAATGACCAAGTCTACATAAGTATTGCTCCCCACAAAAGTCACCAAGCATGACCTATATACCTTTTCAACTATCACAGACTCACCCACCGGAGTAGAAACACGAATAGGCATGTCAAGCGATTCACAATGTAAATTTAGACCAGTAGCAAATGAGGAAGATACATATGAAAACGTGGAGCCAGGATCAAATAATACAGAAGCCATGTAATCACAAACCAAAAGATTACCTGTGATAACAGCATCAGACGCCTCCGCTTCAGATCTCCCAGGGAAAGCGTAACAATGGGCCCTATCTCCAGTCTGCCCGTTGCCCCTACCATGTGGCGTTGTAGTAGCTCCAGTTTGTCCATCACCTCGGCCGTTTTGGTGACCACCATTACCTCGGCCACCACGTCCTCCAGAATAACGGCCTCTACCATGACCACCTCTACCTCTAGCTATTGGGGGTCTATAACTCTGTTTTGGACAATTCTCCTAATATGTCCAGTCTCCCCACATCCATAACACTCTCTGGATTCAAGCATAGGTCTCTCAGAGAAGTGTTGACCGGTCTGAGGTGGACCCCCAACTACAGTCTGTAGTGAAGACTGAATTGGTCGGACTGAGTAGCCTCCTGAACCCTGTCCTCTAGAGTAAGAACCATTAAACTCACCTCCCTTTCGAAACCTTTTTGATGTCGATGCCATGGTGAAGTCATCTGGCTTCACTCCTTCCACCTCTATCACGAAGTCTACCACTTCTTGAAAGGATTTTGCCGTAGCCGCTACCTGTAAGGCTAAAACCCGCAACTCTGACCTCAACCCCTTCACAAAACGGCGAATCCGTTCTTGTGGACTGAAACAAAGTTGGGTGGCATACCTGGATAATGCACGAAACTTAGCCTCATATGCAGTAACCGACATCCTACCTTGCTCTAGGCTCAAGAACTCATCCCTTTTTCTATCCCTCAAAGTCCGGGGAATATACTTCTCCATAAACAAACTAGAGAATGATGCCCAAGTCATAGGTGGTGCCTCTATTGGTTGACACTTAACTTGTGACCGCCACCACATTTTGGCGTTCCCTTGAAACCGATAACTCACGAACTCAACACCAAACCGTTCTACTATACCCATCTTCTAGGATGTCCCGCGATGAACTCTCAATAACATCTCCTTAATTAATAGTAGGGTTTCCCATTTCTAATCCGCCTCTCTCTTGCACTCTAACTCTACCCCCACACCTAAAAAATGTTCCCAGTTCGGAAAAACAAGAAGTTTTACCTCTTCGTGCTATGAATCATAAACATTCAAGGACTCCTGTGGGTGTAATCGTTTTCTCAGCTAACAAGAGTACATGGAATTCATCCTATTGACTTCTACAAGTTTTTGTATCTCGTTTATACTGTCTCTCTTCAAATTTGAATTGCATTCTCTTCATATGGCTGATGTAGCCTAGTCTTGATAGCTTCTCACATTTTCTGAGCGTCATTATTTTTTGTAATGATCTTTATGTTAAAATAAAATTTGAAAATGTGTAGATTTCTTTGTCGATATTCATGTTTGCAACGAGTCTACTAAATGGTTCCCTTCCTTTCTTATATGTTGGATAATTGTCACGACCCAAAATCGAGCCGCGAGTGGCACCCACACTTATCCTACTATGTGAGCGAACCAACCAATCTAAAACCCCAACATATTGAACAAAAATACAAAGCGGAAGACTTAAAACTCATTAACGAAATCAATTAAATAACTTCTAAAATTTATAACTCATTATCCCCAAAATCTGGAAGTCATCATCACAAGAACATCTATCCTCAAGTTACTAATCTAAAAGTATCTAAGAAGCTAAAATAAATAAAAGGCTAGTCCATGCCGGAAGTTCAAGGCATCAAGACATTGAAGAGAAGATCCAGTCCAAGCTAGAAGCATTAGCTCACCCTGAAATCCGGTGTAGTGAAGACTGGCTAGAATTGTTGTTGAGTTGAAGACGACGGTACGTTTGCTGCATTTCCCAAATAACAAAGAAAGAAACAACAAGTAGGGGGTCAGTACAAAACACAAGTACTGAGTAGGTATCATCGGCCAACTCAAAATAGAAAACAGTATATATCAGTTCATATCATAAATCAACTACAATACTCAACATGTAGCAACAAGTACTATAATCATCAATAAGTACTACCAAGTTCATCCATGAGGACTCAAGCCTCAATACCACACTCATTTGGGAATTAGGTTCATTACATTGAGTATATTAACATCTCTCAAGATTCATTATCTTTCTTCCTCTTGTGTTCGGTACGTGACACTCCGATCCCCTACTACTATGTGTCGGTACGTGACACTCCGATCCCCTAATTCTACGTGTCGGTTCGTGACAACCCGATCCCCTAATACTATGTGTCAGAACGTGACACTCCGATCCCCTAATTCTCCGTGTGGGTTCGTGACACCCCGATCCCCTATATTACTATGTGTTCGGTACGTGACACTCCGAATCCCCTAATTCAGTGTTCGGTTTCGAGTGACACCCGACTCCCTAATTACTATGTGTCGTACGTGACACTTCCGCTCCCCTAATTCTACGTGTCGGAAACGTTGACACTACCGATCCACTAACACTAATGTGCCGGTACGTGACACTTCCGATCCCCTTAAATTCCTACCGTGTCGGTTCCGTGACACCCGATCCTAATACTATGTGTCGGTACGTGACACTCCGCATCCCCTTAATTTCTATTGTGTCGGTACGTGACACTCCGATCCCCTAATTCTATGTGTCGGAACGTGACACTCCGATCCACTAACATCATTCTATCAATTCATCAAGCGTTCTCTTATACCAAGGCATCATCAATCTCATTACTTTAGTTCATCAAGCCTTCTTTCATACCAAGGCATCATCAATAACAAGGTGAATTAGGGTTTCTTCAAGATTTTGGATTTAAAAGCTTCATTATGCTTATTTTATCACAATCACATAATCACATTCATGCAAGCATACAAATAAGCATATAGAAGGGTTTACGATACTACCAATACATATCATTCGCTATTAAGAGTTTACTACAAATAGTATCAAAAACCATAACCTACCTTCACCGAGGATTCGTGATCAAGCAAGCAATCTCTCAAAGCTTTTTGTTTCCTCTTCGTTTGTCTCTCTCTATCGATCGTTCCTCTCTCTCCTTGTTCTTTCTATTTTTCTTCTTCAAAACCCTCTTTCTTTTCCCTAATTAGCATATAATTAAGTATAAAAGATGAGGAATTAACCCACTAAGTAACTCAAGGTTATCTCCTTTACACCCCCAAGAATTTGAGTTATTAATATTAACCCACGAAATTCATAATTATAGCAGGAATAGTCCAAAACGCCCCTTTAAAACTTACCCAGAAATCCAACCCAGACTGGGATTACGCAACCTGTGACGGCCCGTCGTGCCTGCGACGGTCCGTCCTGCAGGTTCGTCACAACCTTCAGAGACTCAATTTCCTTGATGAGTCTGAGACGGTCCGTCGTGCCTACGACGGTCCGTCCTGCACTTCCGTCACGACGGACAGAGAATTGCTCCCAGTACCCAATTCTCAAGAGTTGAAGTGTTTTGAAACGGAACCTCACAACGGTCCGTCGTGTCTGTGACGGTCCGTCGTGGGATACGTCGTCTCAGACAGTTTTTCCAGAAATAAAATCTGCTGCTCAAAACGACTAAGTAGGTCGTTACAATAATGTATCGTTTCTCTTGAATATTGTGTTTGATATCTTCTTCAATGTATCTTCTGGCACACATTTGCTGTACGTTTTTTGCCTCCCCCCCCCCCCCTTCACATTTTTCTCTCATGTGATAGAGGCTCATTTAGATTCACATTTCTTTTGTTGTATTTATCTATTTCATTCTATTATATAATTCTTTCTTTGCATTCCATTTATTCAAACTCATTAGTCTCTATTACTTTATTTTTAAAATTTTGAGAATTTAAAACGTTCAATTCTAGATTTACCGGCCAAAACAAAACATTTTTTTTAATTTTGTTGGTGTTTGTATAGAGTTCAGTATGGTCGTTATTGTACTATTGTCTTTAAGATAAATTCATGTTTGTGCCTTTTCTTTGACTAGTCTATGGGCACGTGTGTTCCACGTGTTTCTCATAAAAAAATTACATTTATAAAAATGATTAAATTTGTATGAAAAATTCATGTAATGATTAATAAAAAAGTTGGCAAGTTAAATTGGTACATGACCTTTAATCATCTCCTCACTTTTTCTTAAAAACCTAATGTGAGAAGCCTATGGAGATGTTCTTAATTTAAATATTTTCTTCATCATGGTTGAGCATCATGGTCAGAATATTCTAATATGTCATAAAATACAAACTTTTTAAAAAGAACTTTTACTAAATTGAATCTCAAGAAAATTACAACAGTCATCTGGACCTAGTGCCCATATCAACAAAAAAGGAAAACAAATAGAAGTGTATCCCATACGGATGTCCCGCGACAAACGCCTAATCACATCTCCTTAAGGGTAGGGTTTCCCATTTCAAATCAAGCTCTGTCTTTCATTATAACTCCACCCAATACCTGAAAAATTTTCCGACTTTAGATTAACAAGAAGTTCTACCTCCTCATTCTAGGAATCATGAACATTCAACAACATGTGTGCGTCTATTCCTTTACTCAGCTAAATAGAGTACCACGAGTTCATCCTATTAACTTCAAAAAAAATTTGCATCTCGTTTAAACTGCCTCTCTTCAAAAGGGCATAGCTAAAGTAAGTCGAACATTTTTGAAAAAGTTATACACTAATTTAATTAAAGAAAAAATAAAATAAAAAATGGTTTTTTTCTTTTTATTAAAATACCCGTGCACCTCAACTATTATTTATTAAAAGAATTTACTCATAAACAATTTTCCAATGAAATTTATATTACATCGCAATTTTGGAAATCAAATTTCTAAATTTTGAGTATATATGAATTTATGTAATACAATTGGATGATTTAACATTCACACTTTACATCATCCCAGTTCATTAGAATATTCTAAATGTCACAAAATGCACACTTTTTAAAAACAGCTTTTGATCTTT
This sequence comes from Solanum sitiens, assembly GCA_016801875.1. Taxonomy (NCBI): domain Eukaryota; kingdom Viridiplantae; phylum Streptophyta; class Magnoliopsida; order Solanales; family Solanaceae; genus Solanum; species Solanum sitiens. The sequence goes on from JABWTJ010000603.1 coordinate 124,382, forward strand.
TATTAAGTTGAATCTCACAAGAATTACAATAGTCATTTGGACCTAGTGTCCATATCAATTAAAAAGAGAAAAAAATGGAAAGGTAGCCCACCCGGATGTACCACGAGAAACGCACAATAACATCTCCTTAATGGTAGGGTTTTTCAATTCAAATTCGTCCCTCTCTTTAATTAAAACTCCACCAAAAACTTAGAAAAATGTTCCAACTATAGATCAACAAGAATTTCCACCTCCACAAGATATGAATTATCAACATTCAACGGCATGTGTGCGTGTATTCCTTTTCTTAGCTAACAAGAGTACAAGGAGTTCATCCTATTGACTTCTTCAAGTTTTTGCATCTCGTTTAAACTTTCTCTCTTCAACTTACAATTGTGTTCTCTTTTTATTGCAGAAGTAGCCTAGTCTTGATAGTTCTTATATTTTTTTAGATTCATGATTTTTCGTAAATTATCTTTATGTTAAAACAAATTTTGAAAATGTATAGTTCTCTTTGTCAATAGTCATGTTTGCTACGTAATCTGCTAATTAGTTCTCTTCCCTCATTATATGCCGGATAATGTGTTATTTTAACTAAAGATTGTGTTTGATATCATAGTAGGTTCTTATTGCACACATTTTATATACATTTTTTTGTCTACTCCCACCTTTTCACATTTTTTTTTCATACGATGGAGGCTCATTTAAATTCAACTCTCTTTTGTTGTGTTTCTCTATATTATTCTATGTATTATTCTTTCTCTGTATTCAATTAAATTGAGCTCATCAGTCTATATCACTTTATTTTAATAATTTTGCGAATTCAAAATGTTCGATTCTTGATATACCGGCAAAAACGAAAGATTTTATTTTTATTAGGTTTGTGTTTCTAAATAGAGTTCAGTATGGTTGTTATTGTGCTGAAAGTATTTAAGATAAATCCATGTTTTTCCTTTTAATTGACTATTCTTGGGCACGTGTGCCTCATATTTTCTTTTTGATTTATTAAAATAATTAAATTTTTATGAAAACTTGCATGCAATGATTAATAAAGACGTTGACATGAAAAATTGATACATGGCCTTTAATCATCTCATCATTTTTTCTTAAAAACCTAATGTAAGAAGCCTGTTTGGATGTTCATCGACCATCAGTTTTTTACTAAAATTAATTGCAAAATATGCACAAAGACCACAAATATTCAAAGTAATAAACCGAAAAATAAAGTATATGAATTAAAAGTAAAGGGCGTAACTAAATTACGAACATTTTTAAAAATGTTATACACTAATTTAATTAAAGAAAAATTAATTTTTTTTCTTAAATCATTTTTGAAAATGTTATACACTAATTTAATTAAAGAAAAAAATAATCATTTTTTTACTTTTTCTTAGAACACCTGTGAACATCAATTTTTATATATTAAAAGAATGCACTCAAAATATTTTTTCAAATAAAATTTATGTTACATAAAAATTATGAATTAAAATTTCTAAATTTTGAATATATATGAATTTATTTGACACAATTGGATGATTTAATATTCACACTTTACATCATTCTTGTTAGTTAGAATATTCTATATGTCACAAAATGTACACTTTTTAAAAACATATTTTGAACTTCTATTAAAATGAATCTCAGAAGAACTATAACTGTCTTGACCTAGTTCCAAGATCAATTAAAAAAGAAAAACAAATAGAAGGATAGCCCACCCGGATGTCCCACGACAAACTAACAATAACATCTCCTTATTGGTAGGGTTTTCAATTTCTAATCCGCCACTCTCTTTCAATCTAACTCCACATCACATCTGAAAATTGTTTCCACTTTAGATCAACAAAAAGTTCCATCTACTCAGGCTATGGATCATAAACATGCACGGGCAAGAGTGCGTGTATTTATTTCCTATGCTAACACGAGTACAAAGAGTTCATCCTATTGAGTTCTGCGTGTTTTTGCATCTTGTTTACACTACCGCTCTTATACTTTTTATTGTGTTCTTTTTGATGGCAGAAGTAGCATAGTCTTGATAGTTCTTCATATTTTCGTAGCCTGATGATTTTTTGTAATTGATCTTTAAGTTAAACCAAAATTTGAAAATGTGTAGTTTTCTTTGTCAATAGTCATGTTTGCTATTTATTCCGCTAATTGGTTCCCTTCCCTTGTATATGCTGGATAGTTTATTGTTTTTCATGAAGATTGTGTTTGATATCATACTATGTCTCTTACGCCACACATTATATTTACGTTTTGTGTCCCCCTCCCCCCTTCACAGTTGTCTTTCATGTCGTAGAGGCTCATTAAAATTTACATTTCATTTAGAAGACGTTGACAAGGAAAATCGATACATGGCCTGACACCCCATAACTAAAAAGAACTAGAATTAGAAAGAATCTTTTTGGGATAGATAAAAATCTGAAAATTTTGGTTTAAGTTGTGATTTGGTAAACTTCAAACGATCATAACTCCTAGATCAGGATAAGTTAGGTGTGCTTATAGATATGGTAGGAAAGATATTGAGATAGTCTTTCCAACGCAACCAAGTTTGCATGATTCCGAGTTCGTATGAGTGAGATATGACAATTTCATGTTGGACTATTAAAATAAAGAAAGTCTAAACCGGATTCTGGAAGGGTAATTTAGTCTTTTCCTTACGTAATTATTTTGATCCTTATTTAAGAGTTTAATTGAGGTCAAATCAGAATTTTGTCAGTTTAGAAAAGAATTTGAAATCTACGCTAGGTATTGGAAAAAAGAGAAAAGAGGAGAAAGGAGAAGAAGAATCAAGAATCGTCAAGAACGATCCAGTTTGGTTGTGGATTTCACCAAAGATTCAATCCTACGAGGTATGTGAGATCATATCGTGTTGGTTTCATTCACCCACGTGCCAAACATGTTTAATGCAACGATTTAATCCTTAAAGTGTTGAAATTGATGTTCTTGGGTTGTGTTCTTTAATTCTTTTCATTCTAGAACATATATGTGATTAATGGGTTTTCGTGAGACATTTTAGCGACATAAAAGTTGCGTTAAGTTAGATTCTAGTGTACATGTCTTGGGTATCTGAATATAAGAAGGTATTGAGAAAACGAATCGATTAAAAGCGATTTAATATTAGAAAACAAGTTCAAAAATTCGTTAGACTCACCAGGGGAGGGTCTGGCGCAATTCACCCTATCTGCTCTACAGAGGCTGGGGCGGTGCACCTACAGTGCACCAAAAATGAGCCCCAATCACTTGGGGCTGGTGTGGCGCGCCAGGGATGCGCCTGAGTCATTGTTTTCCACTAGTTTCCCGTCATTCAGTCCATTTAAGTCCTTCTAAAGTGTACTAAAACTTCTATTGATTCGAACTACTCTAGATTACATCTAAACATATAGAAATTATCCAGAGACATGAGTCATAACCTTGAATCCATAAATTCAAATTCAAGAAAAGTTAAGATCCAAATCTAGAAACTTTTTACAGTCTTTTTGAGAAGTATTTTGCAAATGCTTGTAAATTTCTTTTATGACTGAAAGTTCAAATTAAAGAGTAAATAGTTATAGAATGAAGTGCATATCTTCAATGCGTATATGGAGACTATTTAATCCCAAAGAGTTTAAACGTTCACATTAAAACAAGAAAGGAAACCATGATTTCCAAAGTGCCTTGGAGCTAGGTTTTTCTTTATTAACAACCATCTTTATTAATCAAAATGTAATCGTTAAAAAAACAGGTAGATGCAGACCAACTACCTCTAAAAATAAAAAGCTACGAAATTTAACACGTATAAACTATCAAAGGAAATAATCTATACATTCTTAAGGAAAACAGTTTAACTGAGCTAATGAGTCACGCCAACCAATATTGTTCCTCCTTTGAATGTGGATTTGCATTACTATCTCCCGGCATGTTTGTGTTGATTGCACTCTTCTATTTTGGAATCTCATGATGTTTCTATCCCTCCATATGCAGTATACTACCTTTGCAAAAGTACAACATATGATCTCAGCCATTCCATTTCTTTGCTTTGCCTTACAACAAATCCACTCCAATTCTTGATACCATGGGCCAATACTACGCGGCACCTGCAACCAGTGAAGTAAACTAGTCCACAGGCTTGAACTGTAGGAGCACGAGAAGAAAATATGGTTGAATGATTCCTCCTCTTGTGAACAGAAAACTCATTCCATAGGGACATGTATGCCAAACTTTTGATGTCATACCACAGTGGCCAATCTCTGTTGAACAGCAAGCCAAAGATGCAACCTGTGCCTTGGATGTATATGCCTATGCAAGTTAAGTTCTTCCAAGTGGCTCTTGGGAGATGGTTCTGTAAATTGTAGTAAGCTTCCTTGATCTGGAACTTGCCCAGCTTTTCTAAATTCTTCAACTCCTGCACAAGTGTTCCTGGCCTAGCGTTTGCATGAAGTAACAAAGTTCTACTATCAATTATTTTCCTCAGTACCCAAGCTGCAACCTTGGGTGTTTCCAATGTCTCCAAATACCTCTGGTTTATGTAATAATAATGTATCCATTTGATCCATCAATCCTTCTTCATAGATGTAGCCTACAAGTGTTTGAGGACAGTTGCTTTGTTCCATTTTCCAAGATCAATTATATTTAGGCCCCCAGCAACACCTGGTTGACAAGCCTTCTCCCATGCTACCAGTGCTTTCTTTGATATCTCCCCCTTTAGAAAAAAGTAAATGCTTTAACAATAAAGCAAGGGGGGAAACTTTGAATTCCAAGTTGTAATACTTAGGAAATTACTTCACTTCTTTCACACTAATTCCGTGCACTAGAGTTTTATCTCTAAAAAGTTTCTTCTAATTCGTGCTTACACGTGTTTTTCAGATAACCATGCCTCCACAAAGAGCTGTATGAGGTTATTCTACGAGGCGTAATATTGAGGAGCAAATGGTACCCAATGCACATGAAGCGACCCCAAGGACAAGTTATCGATCCTGAGTTCTGTGAGGCTATCTGAATGTGGAGAAAAGTTGTGACCAACAAAGGTGGTCAACAAAGAGGAGCTAGGCAGGAATTGACTGATACTTCGAGAATCTGAGAATTCTTGAGGATGATACCTCAAAGTTACACTGGTTCAAGCACTACTGAGAATTCAAGAGCTTTGTTGAGGAACTGAAGAAGGTATTTGTCGTTATGCACATTGACGATCCTGAGCAAGTAGAACTAGATGCATATCAACTGAAGAATATTGGTAGGACTTGGTTTAACTAGTGGAAAGAGGTTAGAGTTGAAGGGGCACCACCTAGGGATTGTTTTTAGGAGGCATTTTTAGGCGTTTAAGGTACGAGAGTTCCTCAGACTTAAGCAGGATTCTTTGATAGTTCACGAGTATAGTCTGAGTTCACACAACTTTCTCGGTATGCTCTGGATATAATTGCTGACATGAGGAGAATGATGAGTTTATTTGTATCTGGATTGTCTCGTATGTTGAGTAAGGAAAGTAAGGCTACAATGCTAATAGGTGACATGGATATCACAAGATTGATAGTCTATGTGCAATAGGTTGCAAAAGAGAAGCTGAGGGATAGACAAGAGTTCAAGAATAAGGGGTTAAGAAAAAGAATGAGTCGGGGCAGCAGAAAAATAATGCCACCCAGTCATCCTTCTAACAAAAATAGAAGGGCCTGCTACATCACAGCTAGTGCACCTACACCAAATAATAATAGTGAGTACAATAGTCAAGGTTTTAGATCCAAACTTGCCTATTCTTATGGTAGTATAACACAAGAGGGTAGTAAGCCTCCTACATGTGCTAAGTGTGGTAGAAATCACTCACGGACATGTCATGATGGCTCCACTAGTTGCTTTAAGTATGGACAGTGTCACGTCCCGAGCCACCCCCGAGACGCGGACACGGAACCTAGGACCACAAGTGATCCCAAGCTAACCCTGCTGGTATGATCATGAGGATACTAAAGATACTACACTGTTGCGGAAGCTAAATCATACTTAAAATGAAAAGATGGGGAATACCCATATTCTATAACTGAGATATTTGAAAACAATGAGTTTAATACAAAAGAAATATTAACTCAATACTAAGCTGAATCTAACTATGTCTGAAATAAGCCTCTAAATGGGACTAGAAATACTGGGACAAGTCCCAACTAAATCTAGCAAAAATTGAAACCAAAAGACTAAATACTGAAAAGAAATTCATGACTATTGTCCTCGGAGAATGAGGACTCACCACTGAATCTGCTGAACCGGAAATCAAAAATCGATCTATGCGTGATCTGCATGCTGAGAACCTGAACCTACATCACGAGAAGATATAGAGCACATATGCGTCAGTACTTGAAGGTACTGAGTATGTAGGATAGAGTAAAGCTGAAATGAAACATACCTGAACAAGCACAAAAGCAAGTATAATAAACTGAACATAATATACTGAATTTCTAAGCTAACTGAATGCAATGACCAATTTATAACATGCTGAAACTAAATACTGAATATACTGATAAATGGTCAATGCAGAGAGTCTGACTGATCTGTGGGAGCTACTAATAACCGATAATAAAACTACATGAGCTAAATGTGGAGTCCGATGTATACGCGCCATCGAGAGGACCCAATATACCCTGCCAAAGGTATAAAGACATGCTGGCGTGATCACTAAACTGATTGCCCACAGAGGGGACTTACAACCTTCTTGGCTAGTAGTTACGGGACTATTGGACACGCCAAACCCTAGTCCAACTCGGTATTATGCTACTCCCAATGAATTATGTAAATTAACTAATTATGTATGAGTTTCTATAAATATTGGATAGCTCGAAACTGACATGCAAACTGAGAATGCAACAATTAATCTGGTAATTATGCATTTATAACTGAGGCATGTATATCTAAAGTGTCTGAAATATCTGACCTAGCATGTGTAATTCAAGAACTAAAGAAATACAAAGCTAAGGTTCTGAAATTCATGCGATAATCTGAGTAATAACATGATAATCTGATTTGGAATATATATTTAATAAATTCATGAAGTTCTATCAAAGTTCTAGAAACCCTAGGTTTAATTATGACAAGAGAATCAAGAAATGACTGAAAACTAGGGACCCAATGGGTGAAAGGAACCCACTAGTGAAGTCCCACATACCTGGTGATGAAATCCACGGAAAAATACTTAAGTTTCGGGGCTGGAACTGCTGGAGCTTGTGGCGTTCTTGAACTAGGGTTCTTGAGCTTTTTCTCCTCTCTTGCTTGTAATTTTTAAAGTTTTGATTTAATGATTTGACTTAGATATGTTTTAATTATGTTTCCAGGCTTAAACTAACTAAAATCTGATGATTTAGGGTCAAAACGACATATATTAGGGTTTAAACAAAGTGGGAAAGGTCCAAAAGACCCCTGGGAAAGTTGTTGTCGGACCAAACGACGGCCAAGACTAACGGTCCGTCGTTTGACCGATGACCCGTCGTTGGGTCTGTCGACTGGGCCTGTTCGATAGGCCTTTACTAAAATAGATATAGCCTTTTACTCGAAGGTCTGATTTTAACAAGGTTGGTGGCTATGGAAAGATAATTCAATTATCTATGTGTGGGTAGGTCATGGGACACCTACATTTTGTGCGAAGAGTTATGACCATTTGAAGTTGACCCAACCGTATTTCCCCTTAACTGTCTGCAAATTTTCCACCTACAGTCAGAGCTACGGACCGTGCTTGTCATCCGTAGCTCTTGTCATAGAGTGGGTGAAGGGAGTCTTGATCGACGGTCACGGAGTATGGACCGTCGTCTGACCTACGGACCGTAAGTCCGTCCGTCGTCCAAGATTTAACCAATTTTTCTAGGGTGAAATTTTTGGGAGTTTCTGATCCTATCGACGGTTGTGCAGGACGACCCGTGGTTCAGGCTACGGTCCATCGATGGTCACGTCGATTGCACCTGTAGATTTTTTTTTCTGAAAAAACTGATTTTTGGTATTTTTTGACTACGGGGTGTTACATTATCCCCCCTTGGGAACATTCGTCGTCAAATGAAGACTAAACTAGCTGAAATAGAGGGAGAGAGATGCAAACCCTACTACTAAACACTGAGAACTAAGTTTCTGACTGAATTGAGTTCCGAGTACATGCAAATATGCTGAAAATGTAAGTACAAACTGAGGGAACATGATTCTAAAATTGAATTTACGCATGAATGACTAGAAAACTGAAGAGGAACTATTACCTCAAGCTGGAGTGGAATCGGAAGGAAAGAGGTGAGGATACTTGGCTTTCATGGCTGCTTCTGCTTCCCAAGTAGCTTTCTCTACGGACTGACTCCTCCACAAAACCTTGACTGAAGCGACTTCTTTGTTTCTCAACCTTCTAACCTGACGGTCAAGAATCTCAACTGGTATATCCTCATAAGAAAGACTATCTTTCACCGCCACACTCTCTAATGGCACTATAGAGGCTGGGTTACCCATACACTTTTTCAAGAGTGAGATGTGGAAGACCAGATGCACTGCTGCTAATTCTGCTGGCAACTCTAACTCATATGCAACCTTTCCAACCCTTTTCAAGATCTTGTAAGGGCCTACATATCTAGGACTGAGTTTCCCTTTCTTTCCAAATCTCATCACCCCTTTCATAGGTGAGACTTTCAGAAAAACCCAATCATCAACTTGGAACTCTAGTTCCCTTATCCTTACATCTGCATAAGATTTCTGACGACTTTGGGCTGTCTTAAGTCTATCTCTAATGAGTTGCACTTTCTCCATAGCATAAAGGACTGAATTTGGACCTATCAAAGCTGCTTCACCTACTTCAAACCAACAAATCGGAGATCTACATCTACGCCCATATAAAGCCTCATAAGGGGCCATCTGAATGCTGGAATGATAGCTATTATTGTAGGCAAACTCAATAAGAGAAAGGTGATCATCCCAACTACCTTTGAAATCGATCACACAAGCTCTCAACATATCCTCTAAGGTCTGAATGGTACGCTCTGCCTGCCCATCTGTCTGTGGATGAAATATTGTACTAAGGTTAACTTGAGTACCAAGACCTTTTTGAAATGACTTCAAGAAACTAGAGGTAAACTGAGGACCTCTATCTGAGATGATAGACAAAGGAACCCCATGCAACCTCACAATTTCATTAATGTAAAGCTTGGCATAGTCCTCTGCCGAATCTGTAGTCTTGACCGCCACAAAGCAAGAAGATTTAATCATCCTATCAACTATCACCCAAATTGAGTCATGCTGTCTGCGAGTACGAGGTAACCCTATGATGAAATCCATATTGATTACATCCCACTTCCAAGTAGGAATGTCGATCTCTTGAGTCATACCCCCTGGTTTCTGATGTTCTACCTTTACTTGCTGACAATTGCGGCACTTACTCACAAAATCTGCTATCTCCCTCTTCATGCCGTTCAACCAATAGACTTCCCACAGATCGCGGTACATCTTAGTGGCACCTGGGTGAATATCCGGAGTTATGGGCTTCTGCAAGAATATGTTGTCTCAACTCGCCCACTTCAGGAACACACAATCTACCCTGGTAGCGAAGTACACCATCTCCCCCTTGGGATAAAACCTCCTCTCTCTGATTGTGGACTGCACCTTTTAGTTCAAGAAAGATTGGATAACTATCTTGCTTTTCCTTAACCTCCACTACCAAAGAAGATTATGCCCCATTCTGAACTGTTACACCATTGTATGATATGCTCATAAGGCAAAATCCCAAGCAAGCAAGCCTGTGAACATACTTCACTAGCTCCTTTCTTTCCTCTTCATCATGGGCTACACTACCCATAGATAGTCTACTAAGAGCGTCTGCTACGACATTCGCCTTACCAGGATGATACTGCACACTCATATCATAATCCTTAAGGAACTCAAGCCATCTCCTCTGGCGAAGATTCAACTTTTTCTGGGTGAACACATACTGAAGGCTCTTATAGTCAGTGAAAACATCTACATGAACACTATACAAGTAGTGTCTCCAGATCTTGAGTGCAAACACCACTGCTGCAAGCTCGAGGTCATGAGTTGGATAGTTCTTCTCATGCACCTTAAGTTGTCTAGAAGCATAAGATATAACCTTATCTCGCTGCATCAATACATAACCAAGGCCAACTCTGGATGCGTCGCAATAGATCACATAACCATCTGACCCCTCTGAGAGTCAAAACAGGATTTGACCATTGAAACTTGACCATCTTATATGTCAACCTAGTTAATGGTGAGGCTATGGATGAAAATCCTTCCACGAACCTTTTGTAATAACCCGCTAGACCTAAGAAACTTCTGATATTTGTAGCAGATATAGGTCTGGGCCATTGTTTCACTGCTACTATCTTCTGCGAATCCACTCGAATACCTTCGCTAGACACAATGTGACCAAGGAAAGCAACGGATTACAACCAAAACTCACATTTGCTAAACTTAGCGAATAACTGGCGATCCTTGAGATTCTATAGAACAATTCTCAAATGAATCGCATGTTCTTCCTCATTCCTAGAGTAAATGAGGATATCATCAATGAAGACGATAATGAACAAGTCCAAGTATTGTTTGAACACTCTGTTCATCAAATCCATGAAAGCTGCAAGAGCATTGGTTAGTCCAAACGATATAACTACAAATTCATAATGACCATACCGAGTTCTGAAGTCTATTTTCGGAATGTCACTATCTCTAACTCTGAGCTGATGATAACCCGATCTGAGGTCTATCTTTGAGAAATGACTAGCACCCTGAAGTTTGTCAAACAAGTCATCAATCCTGGGAATGGGATACTTATTCCTGATTGTGACCTTGTTCAACTGTCTATAGTCAATGCACATTGTGAGAGAACAATCTTTCTTCTTTACGAACAACACTGGTGCACCCCATGGTGGAATGCTAGGTCTGATAAAACCCTTATCTAGAAGGTCTTTCAACTGCTCTTTCAATTCCTTAAGCTCTGCGGGAGCCATTGTGTAAGGAGGAATAGAAATAGGCTGGGTATCTGGACAGAGATCAATTCCAAAGTTGATTTCCCTTTCGGGAGGAACTCCGGGAACATCTTCTGGAAACACTTCTGGAAATTCACTGACTACTGGAACTGAAGAGTTGGGGTTTCAGAGCTAGAATCCTTAACCCTAACTAGATGATAGATATAACCCTTAGAGATTAACTTTCTAGCCTTAAGGTAGGAAATAAATTGACCCATAGGCGCTAAGCTACTACCCTTCCATTCTAAGATTGGTTCGTCTGGAAACTGAAAACGAACAATCTTATTCTACAATCGACTAAAGCATAACATGAGTGTAACCAATCCATGCCTAGAATGACATCTAAGTCTACCATTTATAGCTCTACTAGATCAGCTGAAGTGACTTTATGAGAGACTGTGATAGGGCAATTTCTGTATACCCGTCTAGCTATAACTGGGTCACCGACTAGAGTAGAGACTGAGAAAGGTTCTGAGAGCATTTCTGGATTGACACTGAATTTGACTACTATGTAAGGAGTTACAAAAGAAAGAGTAGCCCCTGGATCTAACAATGCATAAACATCAAGGTCAAAGACTAGTAACGTACCAGTGACTACATCAGGAGAACCTTCGTGATCTTGGGGAGCCTGAAGAGCATAAAGTCTGTTCTAGCGCTGACCGCCACCTATACCAAATGAGTTACCCTGTTGAGTCGGGCGACTTGCTGGTGCTGCTGAAGTTGTAGACTGAGCTCTACCATTTCCACCTCCTTGACCCTGTCTAGAAGGACAATCCCTCAACCTGTGACCAAACTGACCGCACCCAAAACATCCTTCTTTCCTGCAAGACACTCGCCCGGATGGTTCTTACCACACTTAGGGCAAGCGGGGTAAGTCTTGGTGCCTGAAACACTTCCCTGCGACTTAGAGCCTGGTGCTCTAACCTTCTGGTCAAACCTATTCTTGGAGGATGGAACACTAGCTGATGAAGGGGCTGGAGATGAGAACTTCTGCTGACTCTGCGAGCGATTTACACCACCCAATTTCTGTTGAGAGTAGTCATAGTTAGCCTTCTTATTCTCTTTGGCCTGTTCTCTAAGCTTATCACCCTCTACCTACTGAGCATGAGTGATAATCCTAGATATGTTCATATCTCCCAGTAACATAGAACTTCTGCACTCTCTTTTCACCAAATCCGACACTCTATACAAGAACTTACTAATCTGAGCCCTAGAGTCAACAACCATGTGAGGAGCATACCTGGAGAGTTGGTTAAACTTCAGCCCATACTCTTGGACTGTCATGTTTCCCTGCCTCAAGTTCATGAATTCTTGAGCCGTTGCTTCTCTCAACTCTATTGGTAAAAACCTGTCGAGAAAAGTCTCACTAAAGCACTCCCAAGTAATAGGAGCTGCATTTGCACCCCTATTCTCCTTCCATTGAGTGTACCAGATATGAGCCATGTCTTTTAGCTGGTATGACGCCAACTCCACCAGATCATTCCCAGTAACCTGCATCAACTCAAATATCTTCTTGATTTTGTCCAAGAAACTCTAAGGATCCTCATTAGTGTGTGATCCTAAGAACTCAGGCGGATTCATCCTAACAAAGTCACGGACCCTTCCTGCTGCTGATCCACCATTTTCATTTTGAGGAGCATGAACCCGATTGTTCTGGTGGGTCATACTCTGAGCCAACATCTGTATGGCATTTTTGAACTCAGCATTGGAGACTTCTTGATCTGGGAATGGAGGAGCTGTGTTTGCATTCCTGGCATTCGTATTCCTAGCGTTAGCTCTATGAGGAGGCATGATCTGAAATGTAGAACGTTAAATTAGAGTGTATTAAGATCATACCTTACGCACGATAAGAGTAACAAGAAAGTGAAGTTTTCCTAAAACACTTCATAGCCTCCCTCTCATTAGATGTGGTTCACTTCACACCCACGAAAAGGACTCTACTTAGTGCGACTTTTCAGACATCCTAGGACTCTTGAACCTAGTGCTCTGATACCAAGTTTTGTCACGCCCCGAGCTACCCCCGAGATGCGGACACGGAACCTAGGACCACAAGTGATCTCAAGCTAACCCTGCTGGCATGATCATGAGCATACTAAAGATAATAAACTGTTGCGGAAGCTAAATCATACTTAAAATGAAAAGATGGGGAATATCCATATTCTATAACTGAGATATTTGAAAACAATGAGTTTAATACAAAAGTAATATTAACTCAATACTAAGCTGAATCTAACTCTGTATGAAATAAACCTATAAACTGGACTAGATATACCCAAGCCCTAGCTAAATCTAGCAAAAACTGAAACCAAAAGACTAAATACTGAAAAGAAATTCATGACTATTTTCCTCGGAGAATGAGGACTCACCACTGAATCTGCTGAACTGGAGATCGGAAATCGATCTATGAGTGATCTGGATGCTGAGAACCTGAACCTACATCACGAGAAGATGTAGAGCACATATGCGTCATGTACTTGAAGGTACTGAGCATGTAGGATAGAGTAAAGTTGAAATGAAGCATACCTGAACAAGCACAAAAGCAAGTATAATAAACTGGACATAATATACTGAATTTCTGAGCTAACTAAATGCAATGACCAATTTATAACATGCTGAAACTAAATACTGAATATACTGATAAATGGTCAATGCAGAGTGTCTGACTGATCTGTGGGAGCTACTAATAACCGATAATAAAACCACATGAGCTAAATGTGGAGTCTGATGTATACGCCCCATCGAGAGGACCCAATATACCCTGCCAAAGGTATAAAGACATGCTGGCGTGATCACTAAACTGATTGCCCACAGAGGGGACTTACAACCTTCTTGGCTAGTAGTTATGGGACTATTGGACACGCTAAACCCTAGTCCAACTCGGTATTATGCTTCTCCCAATGAATTATGTAAATTAACTGATTATGTATGAGTTTCTGTAAATACTGGATAGCTCGAAACTGAACATGCAAACTGAGAATGCAACAATTAAACTGGTAATTATGCATTTATAACTGAGGCATGTATATCTAAAGTGTCTGAAATATCTGACCTAGCATGTGTAATTCAAGAACTAAAGAAATATAAAGCTAGGGTTCTGAAATTCATGTGATAATCTGAGTAATAACATGATAATCTTATTTGGAATATATATTTAATAAATTCATGAAGTTCTATCAAAGTTCTAGAAACCCTAGGTTTAATTATGACAAGAGAATCAAGAAATGACTGAAAAGTAGGGACCCAATGGGTGAAAGGAACCCACTAGTGAAGTCCCACATACCTGGTGATGAAATCCACGGAAAAATACTTAAGTTTTGGGGCTGGAACTGCTGGAGCTTGTGGCATTCTTGAACTAGGGTTCTTGAGCTTTTTCTGCTCTCTTGCTTCTAATTTTTAAAGTTTTGATTTAATGATTTGACTTAGATATGTTTTAATTATGTTTCTAGGCTTAAACTGACTAAAATCTGATGATTTAGGGTAAAATCGACGTATATTAGGGTTTAACCAAAGTGGGAAAGGTCCAAAACACCCCTGGGAAAGTTGTTATGGGACCAAACGACGGCCAGGACTGACAGTCCGTCGTTTGAACGACGCTCCGTCGTTGGGTCCATTGATTGGGCCTGTTCGACAGACCTTTACTAAAATGGGAATAACGTTTTACTCGGAGGTCATATTTTAACAAGGTTGGTGGCTATGGAAAGATAAATCAATTATCTTTCTGTGGGTAGGTCATGGGACACCTAATTCATTTTTTGCTAAGAGTTATGACCATTTGAAGTTGACCCAACTGCATTTCCCCTTATCTGTCTGTAAATTTTCCACCTACGGTCAGATCTACAGACCGTTCTGGTCATCCGTAGCTCTTGTCAGAGAGTGGGTGAAGGGAGTCTTGATCAACGGTCACGGACTACGGACCGTCGTCTGACCTACGGACCGTAAGTCCGTCCGTCTTCCAAGACTTAACCAATTTTTCTAGGCTAAAATTTTTGGGAGTTTCTGATCCTATCGATGGTTGTGCAGGACGGACCGTGGGTCAGGCTATGGTCCATCGATGGTCATGTCGATTGCACCTGTAGATTTTTTTTCCTGAAAAAACTGATTTTTGGTCTTTTTTGAGTACGGGGTGTTACAGACAAAATGGGAATTTCATGCGAGAGTGTCCAAGGAACAAGTAGGGTAGTGGTAATTGGGGTAATAGAGCCCTATCTTCTTTAGTTGCTACACCAAATAGAGTTTCACCCAGAGGCCCTACTTCCGGTACTGGCGGAGGAACAAACCATTTATATTCTATCAATAGTCGCCAAGAGCATGGGATTCATCTGATGTTGTCACTGGTATTATCCAAGTTTTTAACTTCAATATTTATTCTCTGCTAGACCAGGAGCGAGTTTATCCTTTGTAACTCCGTATGTTTGCAATGAATTTTGATGTTATTCCTGAGAAACGTACGGAACCCTTCACTGTTTCTACACTTGTTGGTGAATCTATTCTATTAGAGAGAGTTTATTGTAATTATCCTATTTTCATCAATTACAAGAGTACCATGGCTGATTTAGTTGAGTTAGACATGGTAGATTTCGATGTAATTCTTGTTATGGACTGGATTCATGCCTTTTATGTCTCAGTTGATTTTATATCTCAAGTTGTCAAGTTTTTGTTTCCAAATGATCAAGTCTTAGAGTGGAAAAGTAGTTTAGTAGTGCCTAAGGGTCGTTAAACTTTGTACCATAAGGTGAGAAAGTTAGTTTCCAAGGGTTGATTGCGAGTTAATGAATCTAGTGTTTGGATACCTCCTATTGAGCCAGTTCTAGTTGTAAGTGAGTTTCCAAAAGTTTTTCGAGATTATCTACCCGGAGTCCCTCTTAAGAGAGAAATAGACCTCGACATAGAAATTCTCCAGGATACTCGTCCTATCTCTATTATCTATATAGAATGACACCAACAAAGTTGAAAGAGTTAGACAAACAGCTTAAATACCTCCTTGTTAAAGGCTTTATTCTATCAAGTGTCTCACTTAGTGCGCTCTAGTATTGTTTGTGAGGAAGAAAGATGGTTCTCATAGGATATGTATATATTACCGGCAGATGAACAAGTATACAATGAAGAATAAGTATCATCTTCCAAAGATTGATGATCTTTTCGATCAACTTCAGGGTGACACCTATTTTTCTAAGATAAACTTAAGAGCTTGCTACCATCAGTTACGAATAAGGAAATGTGATATTGCAAAGACAACTTTCAAAACCCGTTACAGTCATTATGAGTTTCTGGTCATGTCCTATGGTTTGACCAATGCACCTGCAACATTCATGGACCTTATGAATAGAGTATTCAGACCTTATTTAAATATGTATCTTATCGTCTTCGTTGATGACATAGTAATCTATTTGAAGACTGAAGAACATCATGCTAGTAATCTCAAAATAGTTCTCCAAACTCTAAACTATAGAGAGTTGTATGTCAAGTTCTCTAAGTGTGAGTTTTGGCTTGAGTCTATGGCCTTCTTAGGATGTCTGGAGAGGTAATTAATGTTGATACCCCGAAAATAGAGGCAGTGTAGAATTGACCTAGACTCACATCTCCAACCGACATGAAGAGTTTCTTGGGTTTGGCTTGCTATTATAGAAGCTTTGTTGAGGGATTCTAATTCATTTTGTATCCTTTGACCAACTTAACTCATAAAACAACGAAGTTTCAATGGTCTGAACCTTGTGAGCAAAGCTTCTAGGAATTGAAATAGAGTTTGACTATTTCCCAGTTTTGAATTGCCATAAAGTATTCAGGGTTTTGTATTATGATGCATTATGATACATATAGAATTTGTTTGGGTTGCATATTAATGCAAAATGACAATTTATAGGTTATGCCTCCAAATAGTTTAGAATTCATGAGAAGAATTACCCAAACCATGACTTAGAGTTGGCTACTGTAATTTTTTTTTGAATTTATGGCATAATTATTTATATGTTGTTCATGTAGATGGATTCACTGATCACAAAGAGTCTTTAGTCTGTGTTTACTCAAAAAGATCTTAATCTCAGAAAAAGAAGGTGGTTAGAATTACTCAAGGATTATGACATGAGTATTCTTTATTGCTAAGTGTCTTAATTGTTAACAAGTTAATGTAGAGCACCAAAGGCCCGATGGTATGACTCAAAATATAGAACATTCGAAATGGAAGAGGGAGATGATCAATATTGATTTCATCACAGGTTTACCAAGATCTCGCAGGCAACATGATTCTATTTGGGTGATTGTCAATATAATGACAAAATCAACCCATTTTTGCTGGTAAATACTACCAATTCTGCAGAAGATTATGCTATGTTGTATCTTCAAGAAGTAGGTAGAATTCATGGAGTTCTTGCATTCATTATTTAAAATAGAGGTACGCAATTTAATGCACAGTTTTGAAGTCATTCCAAAAAGACATGGGTTCAAAGGTGAACTTATATACTGCCTTTCATCCTCAGACAAACGGGAAAGCAGAGCGCACTATTTAGACCTAAGAGGATATGTTGAGGGCGTGTGTGATCGATTTCAAGGGCAATTGGGATGATCACCTATCTCACATCGAGTTCTCTTAAAACAAGAGTTACTACTCTAACATCCAAATGGCTCCTTATGAATCTCTCTATGGGAGAAGATACAGATCTCCTATTGAATCGTTTGATGTTTGTGAAGCAGGGTTGATACGACCAAATTTTGTTCATCAAGCTATGGAAAAGGTGAAAGTGATTCAAGAGATGTTTAAAATGGCGCAAAGTCATTAGAAATACTACAATGATATTTGGAGAAGAAAGTTAGAATTTGAAGTAGATGATTAGGTTTACTATAAAGTTTCACCCATGAAAGGTGTTATGAGATTTGGTGAGAAGGGGAAGCTTAGTCCTTAGTATTTTGGCCCTTATAGAATATCGAAAAGGGTAGGTAACATATCTTATTAGTTGGAGCTGCCACAAGAATTAGTTGTGGTTCATCTGTTTTTTCATATCTCCATGTTGAAGAAGTTCATGGGCGATCCCTCATTGATCATACCAACTGAATATATTGGGATGAATGATAGCTTATCTTATGAGGAGATTCCAGCTCAGATTCTAGATTGCCAAGTTTGCAAGTTGAGAACAAAAAAGTAGCATCAGTCAAAGTCCATTGGAGGAACCAATTTGTTCAGGAAGCTACTTGGGAAGCCAAGGAGTATATGAATAAGAGATATCCACGTCTCTTCAAATCCGAGAAATTTCAGACCAATGTGCTAATTCTCTTCTTAGTACTCTTATATTTAAAAGTTAGCATGTCGTAATTGCATTTGTTGATGGGTGTTTAAGCTGAATGTTAAATGTTACACCCTTAGACTATAAAGAGTAAACTCATTCAAGGACGAATGTTCCCAACGGGGAGATATTGTAACACCCCTTAACTAGAAAGAACTAGAATTAGAAAGAGTCTTTTGGGGAAAGAATAAAAAACAGCAAAGATTTTGTTAAGTTAAGTTGTTTTTTTGTTCAAATTCAAAGTAGTATAACTCCTATATCAGGATAAGTTAGGTGTTATTAATGATACTGTAGCAATGATCTTGGAATAATCTTTCCAATGGTGTCAAGTTTGTGCGACTCCGAGTTCGTATGAGTTAGATATGACCATTTGAAGTTGGGCTGTTCAAATAAGAAAAGTCTAAACCGATTTTGGAACGGGAATTTAGTCTTTTCCTTAACTCATTATTTAAATATGTTTTTAGGAGTTTTATTGGGGTCAAATTAGAATTTGGTCTGTTTACAAAAACTTGAAATGTACGCTACGACTTGGAGAAAAGATAAAAGAGGAGATATATGAAGAAGAATCAAGAATGGTCAAGAACGATCAAGTTTGGATGTAGATTTCGTCAAGGATTCAATCCTACGAAGTATGTGAGATCACATAGTGTTAGGTCCATTCACCCAGGAGCCAAAGTTGTTTAACTCATACATTTTTATCCTAAAAGAGGTAAAATTTGATGTTCTTTAGTTGTGTTCTTAAATTGTTTTCATTCTTAAACTTATATGTTATTGATGGGTTTTATTGAGACGTTTTAGTGATGTTATGACTTTTTTAAAGTTAGATTCTGGTGTACATGTTTTGGGTATCTGAATTGAGAAAAAGAATCGATTAAAACAAATTTAAGATTAGAAAACGAGTTAAAAATTCATCAGACTCACCTAGGGAGGGTCTGGCGCGGTGGCCCCATCTGCACCAGAGAGGCTTGGGCAGTGCATTTTCAATGCACAAAAATTGAGACCCCATCCCTTGGGGCTGGCGCGGCACGC
Source organism: Solanum sitiens (assembly GCA_016801875.1). Taxonomy (NCBI): domain Eukaryota; kingdom Viridiplantae; phylum Streptophyta; class Magnoliopsida; order Solanales; family Solanaceae; genus Solanum; species Solanum sitiens. The sequence continues at coordinate 143,616 of JABWTJ010000603.1, forward strand.
TAGGGATGCGCCTGAATCATCTTTTTCCACCCATTTTTAATCATTCAGTTCATTTAAGTCCTTCTAAAGTGTACTAACACTTCTATTGAATATAATTACTCTAAATGACTTTTATACATATAGGAATCATCCAGAAAAATGAATCATAACCTTGAATCCATAAATTCAAATTCAAGAAAATTAAGAACCAGGTGTAGAAAGTTTTTAGATTCTTTTACAGAAGTATTGTGCAGATGCTTGTAACTTTATTTTAAGACTTAAAAGTTAAAGTTGAGTAAGGAGTAAAGAGTTAAAAGAATGAAGTTCATTTCTTCAAAGAGTATATGGGGACTATTTTATCCCAAAGAGTTTTAAAATATTTCACATTTAAACAAGAAAGAAAACCTTGATTTCCAAAGAACCATTGAGCTAGTTTTCAGAAAAAAGTAGATGCTATCACAATTAAGCAAGAAGGAAACTTTGATTTCCAAGGTATTCTTTGAGCTAAGTTTTGAGAAATTATCTCAAATAACAAAAAGAATTATTTTGTTAAAAACATAAGACCTAGTTTCATATTTTTGAGTAGTATTGAGCATCGATGTTGCGGAGAGTTGAGAAATCTCAAACCCCCAAAATCCATATAGCCACCATGGGTAGAAAATGGTCAAACTTTTTAGATGATTTCTTTAGTGTTTTTAGCATAGACTAGTGGATACACTTACTAGTTCAGGTTCTATACCCTTGGCAAGGTATAGGACGACTCAGACAGCGTGAGGTAAAACACTTTATCATCACAATAACTCTTAAGTGATGGTTGTCGGTTAAAGAAACTCCCAAAAGTATTTGTATTCTTATATTCACAAATTAAATAGTATTTTAACATGCATTTTATAGTTATATTATATCTTTGCATACATATAGAGTATCATTGTATTTCCACCATGCACAGAGTTGGCAGTCAAATTTTAAACAACTTTTCTTTATACTGCACTTGTTTTAAATTGGTTTATATTGGAATGAGTTCAGTTATGTGAAGTTGATTTGAGCCAGGTAAATTCTTAAGTTCCTTTCAAGATTATGTCTTGTTTTAGAATTTCCCTCACATACTCTTACATTCAATGTACTGATAAAATTTTGCATGCATCTTATGATGATACAAACACAATTAACCAGGATCAGCACCAAGCGCATCGTTGATCCAGTTGAGCGTCAAAATCTTGTGGTTAGCCTCCTTACTTTCCTAAGGATTCCTTTTATTGCTAGTAGTTTTATTATCATTTTATTAGGATGTCGTGGGTCTTGTCCCTACATCCATCTCGATTCTTTTAAAGGTTTCATAGATAGTCAGTCAGATGTTAGTTCATGTGTCACTATCTCGTCATTGGCTTATGTTCATTATTTGAGTTTCCACTTTTACTAAGTAAAACGTTGATTTTAGAAATATTTTGAGTTTAGTTTTGAGAATGTTGATTTATCTCATATTTGAATATTCTTTCTTATATTTAAATCTTCTGCTGAGTAAGTAAGTCAGGCCAAGGGTTCGATTGGAACCAGCAATTGTTCTCGAGTGGTAGTCCTGCCCAGGGTGTATGCTCGAAGCGTGACATTGCCGACCACACGCTATATTAACTCAATAACATTTACAACGGGTTCTAAGAATATTCGAGCACCCCTTAAGACTATGATGAGCAGAACCTTTTTTCAAACTAATATCGTTGTTAATTACTTTCTCTAGGTTGTAAACAAACCCGGAACGTTCGGTTCAATGGTCTCTAATCATCTCATTCTTTTTTATTGAATACTTAATGTAAGAGGCCCATGAAGATGTCAATAATTAAAGTATATTTCTTCATCGACCGTGAATATTGTTACTCAAAGTAGTTGCAAAAGTTTCACAAAGAACACCGCCATTCAAAGTAATTAAGCTATAACAAAAGTTATGAATTAAAACAAAAGGGTGTCGCCAAATTATGTCAAAAAATTTTGAAAAAATTATAAAAATATTAAATTAAAGAAAAATAGAAAAAAACATTTTTATTGCTTTTTCAAAAAATACATAGGCACATCAATTGTTATATATATATATATATATATATATATATGATATTATTTCTGATCAAATTACTGTTCCTAAATTTCAAAATTTTGATTCTGTATTTATATGACTCTTTTGGATGATTTAATATTCACACTTTACATGATCGTGACAGACCATGATGAAGTCCGAACAACATCTCCTTAATGCTAGGGTTTCACATTTCGTTCTCCGCCTCTCACTTTCAGTATAACTCTAACCCACACATAAAAAACATTCCCACCTTGAATCAACAAGATATTCCACCTCGTCAAGCCATGGACCATCATCATTCAACATCAGGTGTTTGTGTCTCCCACTCCTCAGCTAACAAGAGTGTGTGTTGTTCATTGATGTACCGTGGTTTCACGGTACTTTCAATGCTTTTTCCTTAAGATTGGTGTGTGTCTAGAGCATTTTTGTAGTAGTTTTAACATGTTTTTATCTTTGTTTTGCAGTAAAGGTGTCCAAACCCAAAATGGAGAAGGCAACTGAGATTTAGTGCAGAGGTGACCCACAATGGATGGTCCGTCGTTCCATCAACGAACCATAGATGGTGATCGTCGACTCATAGTTCAGGCATCTGGAGAAACTCGGGGAAATCTGACCAAGTGTGGGGCTACGGAAGGATCGACGGTCCGTCGATTGATCGACGGACCATCCTGTTGAATCATCGTTAAATTCAGAGATAGTCCCAGTACCCGAAGTTAAAGAAAGTCTAAGTATGGAACGATAGAAGGCATCGAAGAACAGTAGACGCATTGACGGACCATGATGTTGGTCCATTGATTGATTCAGAGAAGATGCCAGCTGAAGGATGAAAAAAAGTCTGGACTGACAGAGGTAGTCGACGATCCGTCGCTTCATCGACGGACCGTCTGTGGGGGTCGTCGATTACAACCGCGTTTTTGGACAACTTTCCTTATTTTATTTCCTTTTAAGTTAGGACAATATTTTCTATAAATAGGGTGTAAAACATAGTTTTTGGGGTTGGATTCTATTACTATTGTTCTTAGTTTTGTTTTTGGAGATTGGGTTTTGCAACTTTAGCATTAATTCAAATTTCCGGATTTGGTTTTCAAGTGATTTCTGGTTGTTTCAAATTGAATTTCTAGATTTTCTTCGAATTTTCAAAGTAAGTCATGATTTATTGTTTATCAACTATGAATTGTGTTCTTCTATGCATGGGTAACTCAATCCACTACTAGGGTTGTGGGAACCATGGGTGATTAACAAAGTAAACCTAGCTTAATAACAATTCTCAATTAGGTTATTGCATGTATTGATAATTATTTTGCTTAGACGTCTTTTTAACGAGTGCACGCATTTGAACTCGCCTTATTGCTACTTGACGGACCAAGGAGGTAGTTAATAGGAAAATAATTATCAACATATATTTAGTGTGATACTATCTAATAGGCTAGTCTCGATTGGTGCGAAGTAATAACTAAGTCATACATCGAATATGATGCTTAATATGAAGTAAAGGTAAGGGTTAGTAGCTTAGACACACGTAACCGGACAAAGGTACGAGGTTAAATTCTCTAAATGCCGGACCAAGGATTAAGAGATACCTAACTTATCATCTTGAATGCAAAACACTAGGGAAGAATTGTTATAGCTAGGAATACGACGTTATGAACTTATGGGGAACACTTACACCCTAGTTTCTTTCACAACTTGATAAACACCAAAGATTTACTCCTGTGACTGGTTTTACTTAGAGATATTAAATTTTTTTTTTTCACAACCCCCCCCCCTTTATTTACCTGTTTTAATAAAGAACTTGACTAAATAGAAGTAATGGTACATTGAAGTTAAGTCTAAATCATTTTCCTCGTAGGATCGACCCCAACCTAATAGTTGGGTTCTTTACTTGATACGACCACTTATACCATTTTAGGTAGGTGTAATTTTAGTGTATCATTCATCCAATTGACTTTTCTACATTTGTTTACTCGTTTAAATCGCTTCTTTTCATCTTGAAAATTTGTTATTTTGTATAGTGGGTTCCGCATCTTTTGCATTACTCTTTGAATCTTCCATCTAGAAGGATACCCCATGTGTATGTTCATGCTCACCTTTGTTTTCTTCCACTTCCTTTTCTGCCATATTATTCCATTGCTTTTGTTTCTATGGATGGTGCTTGATCAGAGTGTAGGGTAGCTCCACTCAACTTCCGTAATCTAGTGGTGAAGACTTTTTCCAGGTGTTAGCACTCCCATATGACCTCAGATACTTATTTATACCGAGTCCTTTTTGGCTTCCATAAGTAGCCTCATGATGTTTTGTTAATGATGTACATATGAAAAATTGTGTTGTGTCCTTCTCATTCCCATTATCTGCAAGTTGGTGATACTCTTAAATATGAACAATTCAAGTTATAATTGTGTTAATCCTTCTCCTCGTAGTATCCATGTTGTTGAAATTCAAAACTGTACTTTTTATATAATCTGCCAATGGGTTCCCTTCCCTCATCATATACTGTACAATGTATTGTTTTTATGTAAGATTGTGTTTGATCTTATGGCACAAACTTAACATAAGTTTTTTATTTTTCCTCCCCTTTTCACATTTTTCTCTCATGCAAAAGAGGCTCATCTAAATTTATGTGTCTTTTGTTATATTTCTCTCTCTCTCTATATATATATATATTTATATATATATATATGCATTGAATTTACTCTTCTGTCTCTTTTTCTCTTGTTTTACAGTTTTGAGAATTCAAACATTTTGATTCATGATTTTTCGGCACAAATAGATCATTATTTAGGTTACTGTTTGTAAATAGAGTCTAGTCAAGTTGTTATTGTGAAGAATGTCTTTCTGATACAATATCTATGTTTGTGCATCTTTGTTGACTAGTCTCTTAACACTTTCATTGCACCTGTATCCCATTTAAATTTTTTAGATTCATTTGAATGATTCAATTTTTATGAAAACATGCATGCAATGATTAATGGAAATGTTAGCAAGTAAAATCGAAACATGGCCAGTAATGAACTTTCTTTTTTCCTGAAAACCAAATGTAAGAGGCACATTGGGATGTCCCTAATTAAATTAATTTTCTTTATAGACCCTAAATGTTTTTACTTAATCAAATTACAAAATTTACACAAAGAACATTGACATTCAAAGTAATAAAGATATAACAACGGTATAGCTAAAGTTGGTGGATTAATTTCAAAAAAGTTAAACAATAATTAAATTTAAAGAAAAACATTTTTATTGCGTTTTTTGAAAATATCTTTTCACGAAAAATCTCATATAATAAGAGAATGTACTCATAATATTTTTTTCTAATCTAATTTATGATACATAAATACTTCTATGTTTTGAGTGTGAATTCATGTGACACATTTGGATTATTTAATATTCACATTACATCATCCTGTCCCGTTTGAAGATTCTAATATATCATAAAATGCGAACTTTTTTAAAAACAACTTTTGGGGTTTTATTAAAATGAATCTCAAAAGCATTAGAATATTCATCTTGCTTATGTCACGGATAAATTAACAAACAAAACAAATAAAAGGGTAGCTCATCCGGATTGCCCCCGAAAAACTCCCAATACAATCTCCTTAAAGCTAGGGTTTCCCATTTCCTAATCAGCCTCTCTGTACAGTCTAACTCTACCCTCAACCTGAAAAAATGTTACCACTATGGATCAATAATAAGTTCCACTCCCTTAAGCCATGGATCATCAATATTCAAGATAATATGTTCGTGTCTTCCTATCCTCACCTAAGAAGTCTAAGTATAGTTCATTCTATTGATATTTGTATGTTTTTTCTTCTCACTTAATGTCATCTCTTAATCTTGCAGTTGTGTACTCTTTTATGGTGTGTTTTGACTATTTTGCATTTAATTTTTGTTCATGTCTTCTGGAAGGATACCCCATGTCTTGGTTTATGCTAGTATTTGTTCTCTTCCTCTTCCTTTCGTCCAATCTGATTCCCCTACTTTTGTTTGAGCAGATTGTCCTAGATTGGAGTGCATTGTAGCTCCAATCCACCTCCTCAAACTAGTAGTGAAGGCTTCTTCAAGGTTTAAGAGCTCACATATGATCCCAGATCCTCTCTTTTATCAAGTTCTTTTTGGGTGACATAAGTAGCCTGAGCTAGATAGTTCTTCACATTTTGTTACTGTCTTGATAATTTATAGATGACACACACACACATATATATATATATATATATAATTGTGTTGTGGCTTTGCCATTCCCATTATCTCCTAACGGGTGCTACTCTCAAATATGAAAACACTATTTTGTCATTGTTTATGATCCTCACCCTATAGTATCTATGTTGTTGAAATTTTAAATAGTGTAGTTTTCTTTGTCAAAATTCATGTTTGTTACCTAGTCTGCTATTTTTGTGCTTTCCCTCATTTATGTTTGATAATGTATTATTTTTTTTGTACATTGTGTTTGATCTTATCTAATATGTCTCTCATGACACACATTTTACATAAGTTTTTTTTTTCTTTCCCTTTTTACATTTTTCTTTCATGTAAAAGAGTCTCATCTCAATTCACTTTCTTTGTTTTTTTCTCTCTATACCATTGTATATATAATTCTTTCTATGCAAGAAATTTATTCGAACAAACATTCTCTCTGTTTTAAAAGTTTTGAGAATTCAAAAGTTTTGAGCTTAGATTTCTTGCAAAAAATTATTTTCTTTAAGTATAGAGTTCAGTCTGGTTGTTATTTTGAATGATGTCTTTAAGATACATCTATGTTTGTGCATTTTTATTGAGTAGTCTCCGGGCACAAACGTTGCACATCTATCCAATTTAGTTTATTTAGATTCATTAGAATGATCAAAATATTATGAAAACATGCAAGTAATGTTAACAAATACGTTGGCAAATAGAACTGATAAATGACCTCTAATCATCTAATTTTTTTTCTTAAAACCTAATGTAAGTGTCCCATTAGGTTGTCCCTAATTCAAGTATATTTCTTAATCGACCATCAACTTTATCAATCATTGTAATTTAAAAAATTGCACAGAGGACACAAACATTGAAAGTTATGAAGCTATGACTAAATTTTATAGCTTTAAACAAAAGGGTGTAGGTAAAGTAGGTCGAACAGTTTCGAAAAAGTTAAAGTCTTATCAAATTAAAGAAAAACAATAAATATTTTTTTTTCTTTTTCCAATATTACCCATGAACCTCAATTCTTATGTAATAAGAGATTGTGCTCATACTATTTTTCTAACTAATCTAAGTAATATCAAAATTATGAAATATAAATTTCTAAATTTTGACTACGAATTTATGTTACACGGTTGGATTATTGCAATACTCATACGAGCCTAATGCCAGATCAATTACAAAAGCAAACAAATAAAAAGGTAGCCCATTTCCTAACCTACCCCCCTCTCTCTCAGTCTACTCCACCCCACACTTGGAAAATTGTCCCAATTTGGATCAACAAGAAGTTCCACCACCTCAAGCTATGGATCGTCAACATTCGAGATCATGTGTATGTGTTTTCTTATTCTTAACTAACAAGAGTAACTGTAGTTCATCCTATTAACTTTATTATGTTTTTTCTTCTCGTTTAAATTACCTCTCTTTATCTAGAAGTTGCATTTTATTCTATGGTCATTTTTGCCTCTTTTGAAATGCTTTTTGGATCTTGTCTTCTAAAAGATACGTCATGTATAGGTTCTTGCTCACCTTTTTTGTGTTCCTCTTCCTTCCACCCATCTGAAACCCCTAATTTTAGTTCAGTAAATGGTGCTTGATCAAAGTGCATGAGTAGCTTCAGTCCACCTCCTTAAACTAGTGGTGATGGTTCCTTTCAGGTTTGAACACTCCCATATGACTCCGTATCACCCCTTTGCACTGTCCTTTTTTATTCGCATAAGTATCCTAGGTTAGATAGTTCTTCACATTTTCTTATTCTCATGATCTTTTCTAAATGATGTATAAATAAAATTTGTGTTGTGGACTTCACATTCCAATTATCTCCAAGTTGGTGACACTAAAATATGAACAATTTAACTTATCATTGTTTTTTATCTTTCTTTATATAATATCCTTTTCTATATAATATCCATGTTGTTGAAATTTGAAAATGTGTAGTTTGCTTGGTCAATAGTCATGTCTGCTACATAGTCTGCTAATTGGTTCCCTTTGCTCATTATATGCTGGATAATGCATTATTTTTCTTGAAGATTGTGTTTGATATCTTCTAGTGACTCTTATGGCACACATTTTATGTACGTTTTTTTGTTTTCCGACCTTTTTACTTTTTACATTCATGAGATTGAGGCTCATTTAAATTCACGTTTCTTTTGTTGAGTTTCTCTACATCACTCTATACATAATTCTTTCCATGCATTCAATTTATTCCAACTCATCAGTCTCTATTACTTTATTGTTACAATTTTGAGAATTAAAAATGTTTGATTCTTGATTTACTGGCAAAGACGAAAGGTTTCATTTCATTAGGTTAGTGTTTATAAATAGAATTCAACTTGGTTGTTATTGTGAGGAATATCTTTAAGATATATCCATGTTTGTACCTTTTATTTGACTAGTCTTTAGGAATGTGTGTTTCACGTGTGTCCCATATTTATTTTAGAAGATTCATAAAAATGATTAAATTTTTCTGAAAACTTACATGGAATGATTTATAAAGATGCTGGCAAGTAAAATTGATACAGGCCTTTAATCATCTCATCATTTTTCTTAAAGTTTTCATGTAAGAGGCCTATTGGAATGACCCTAATTTAAATTTATTTCTTTATCGACCTTCTATTTTGTAACACAAAGAAATTACAAAATCTACGCAGAAGAACATATACATTCAAAGTAATAAAGCGATACGTAAATTCTATGAATTAAAACTAAAGGGTGTAGATAATGTAGGTCGAGCATTTTTGAAAAAGTTATACACTAATTTAATTAAAGGAAAACAAAATATTTTTTTTTCTTTTTCAGAAAATGTGTACGTCAATTCATATATAATAAAAGAATGTACTCATAATACTTTATTCCAATCAAATTTATGTTACATAAAAATTTTGGATTTCAAATTTCTAAATTTTGAATATATATGAATATGAAAAAGTTGGATGATTTTACATCATCCTGTCCCGTTAGAAAATTCTAATATATTACAAAGTGCATACGTTTTTTAAAAAACATTTGGACTTTACAATTTTGAGAATTCAAAACATTCTATTCTAGATTTACCAGCAAAAACAAAACTTTTTTTTAAATTTAGTTAGTGTTGTATAGAGTTCAATATGGTTGTTATTGTGCTGAATTTCTTTAAGATAAATTCACGTTAAAGCCTTTTTATTGACTAGTCTCTGGGCACATGTGTTGCACGTGGTTCTCATAAATTTTTTAACATTTATAAAAATGATTAAATTTTTATGAAAATTTGCATGTAATGATTGATAAAGAAGTTGGCAACTTAAATTGATGCATGACCTTTAATCATCTCCTCTCTTTTTCTTAAAAACCTAATGTAAGAAGTCTATTGAGATGTTCCTAATTTAAATATTTTCTTCATCAATCGTTAGTTTTCATACTGAAAGTATACACAACGAACACAAATATTCAAAGTAATAAATAGATAAGTAAGTATATGAATCAAAACTAAAGGGTGTAGCTGAAGTAGGTCGAAGATTTTTTAAAAAGTTATAAACTAATTTTTTTAACGAAAAAATAAAATAAATTTTGTTTTTTATTTTTCTTATAATACCTGTGGACATCAATTTTTATATATTAAAAGATAGTACTCATAATATATTTTACAATCAAATTTATGTCACATCGAAATTTTGAAATTCAAATATCTAAATTTTCAGTGTATATGAATTTATGTGACACAATTTGATGATTTAACATTCACACTTTACATCATCCTGGTTGGTTAGAGTATTCTAATATGTCACAAAATGCAAACTTTTTAAAAAGAACTTTTACTAAATTGAATCTCAAAAGAATTACAACAATCATTTGAACCTAGCCCCCATATCAACAAAAAAAGAAAATAATAGAAGTGTATCCCATACGGATGTCCCGCGACAAACGCCTAATCACATCTCCTTAATGGTAGGTTTCAAATCCACCTCTGCCTTTCATTATAACTCCACCCAACACCTGAAAATTTTTCCGACTTTAGATCAACAAGAAGTTCCACGTCCTCATGCTAGGAATCATGAAAATTCAATGACATGTGTGCGTCTATTCCTTTACTCAGCTAAAAAGAGTACCACGAGTTCATCCTATTAACTTCAGAAATTTTTTGCATCTCGTTTAAACTGCCTCTCTTCAAATTGCAATTGTGTTCTCTTTTAATCGCAAAAGTAGCTTAGTCTTGATAACTTATCAAATTTTCGTAGCCTCATTATTTTTTATTAATGATTTTTTTGTTTAAACAAAATTTGAAAATGTGTATTTTCCTTGTCAATAGACATGTTTTATATTTAATGTGCTAATTTGTTCCCTTCCCTCCTTATATGCTTGATAATGTATTGTTTTTCTTGATGATTCTGTTTAATATCTTAGTATGTCTCTTATGGTACACATTTTATGTATGTTTTTTTGTCCCCCCCCCCCCCCAATTATTTCACATTTTTCTCTCATGGTATAGAGGCTCATTTAAATTCACGTTTCTTTTGTTGTTTTTCTCTATATGATTTTATCTATAATTCTTTGTATGCATTCAATTTATTCGAACTCATCAGTCTCTATTACTTTATTTTTACAATTTGAGAATTAAATTTTTTCTTATTTTTGATTTACCGGCAAAAACAAAAGGTTTTATTTTATTAGCTTAGTGTTTTTATATAGAGTTCAATATGGTTCTTATTGCGCTAAAAGTCTTGAAGATAAATCAATGTTTGTGCCTTTTAATTGACTAGTCTTTGGGCATGTGTGTCTCATACTTTTGTTAGACAGATAAATTTAATTAATTTTTTTATGAAAATTTGCATGTAATGATTAATAAAGACGTTGACAAGTACAATTGATACATGAAATTAATCATCTCATCAATTTTTCGTAAAAACCTAATGTAAGAAGCCTATTAGGATTTCCCTAGTTTTAATATCTTTCGTTATCAACCGTCAGTTTTCTTAGTAAAAATATACACAATGACCATATAAAAAAGTTTACTCATAAAATGATAAGTAAAGTATATGAATCAAAACAAAAGGGCATAGCTAAAGTAGGTCAAACATTTTTGAAAAAGTTATACACTAATTTAATTAAAGAAAACAATAAATAAAAAAGGTTTTTTTCTTTTTATTAAAATACCCGAGCACCTCAACTATTATTTATTAAAAGAATTTACTCATCAAATTTTTTCCAATGAAATTTATATTACATCGCAATTTTGGAATTCAAATTTCTAAATTTTGAGTATATATGAATTTATGTAATACAATTGGATGATTTAACATTCACGCTTTACATCATCCCAGTTCATTAGAATATTCTAAATGTCACAAAATGCACACATTTTAAAAATAACTTTTGATCTTTTATTAAGTTGAATCTCACAAGAATTACAACAGTCATTTGGACCTAGTGTCCATATCAATTAAAAAGAGAAAACAAATGAAAAGGTAGCCCACCCGGATGTACCACGAGAAACGCACAATAACATCTCCTTAATGGTAGGGTTTCCCATTTCATATCCGCCTCTCTCTTTCATTAAAACTCCACCCAAAACTTGAAAAATATTCCCACTATAGATCAACAAGAATTTCCACCTCCAGATATGAATCATCAACATTCAACGGCATGTGTGCGTGTATTCCTTTTCTTAGCTAACAAGAGTACAAGGATTTAATCCTATTGACTTATTCAAGTTTTTGCATCTCGTTTAAACTTCCTCTCTTCAACTTACAATTGTGTTCTCTTTTTATTGTAGAAGTTGTCTAGTCTTGATAGCTCTAAAATATCTGTAGCCTCATGATTTTTCGTAAATGATCTTTATGTTAAAACAAAATTTGAAATGTCTAGTTTTCTTTGTCATTAGCCATGTTTGCTGCGTAATATGTTGATTGGTTCTCTTCCCTCATTATATGCCGGATAATGTGTTGGTTTAACTGAAGAATGTGTTTGATATCATAGTAGGTTTGTATTGCACACATTTTGTATACGTTTTTTTATCTACCCCCACCTTTTCACATTTTTTTCTCATACGGTGGAGGCTCATTTAAATTAAACTCTCTTCTTTTGTGTTTCTCTATATTATTCTATGTATAATTCTTTCTATGCATTCAATTTAATTGAGCTCATCAGTCTCTAACACTTTATTTTTACAATTTTGAGAATTCAAAATGTTCGATTCTTGATATATTGGCAAAAACAAAAGGTTTTATTTCATTAGGTTTGTCTTTCTAAATAGAGTTCAGTATGGTTGTTATTTTGCTGAAAGTCTTTAAGATAAATCCATGTTTTTCCTTTTAATTGACTATCCTTTGGCACGTGTTTCTCATTTTTTTTCTTGATTTATTAAAATGATTAAATTTTTATGAAAACTTGCATGTAATGATTAATAAAGACGTTGACATGAAAAATTGATACAACATCTTTAATCATCTCATCATTTTTTCTTAAAAACCTAATGTAAGAAGCCTATTGAGATGTTCATCGACCTATAATTTTTTACTAAAATTAATTGCAAAATATACACAAAGACCTCAAATAGTGAAAATAATAAACCGATAAATAAAGTATATGAATTAAAAGTAAAGGGCGTAGCTAAATTTGATCTAACATTTTTTAAAATGTTATACCCTAATTTAATTAAAGAAAAAAATAATTATTTTTTACTTTTTCTTAAAATATTTTTGAAAATGTTAAACACTAATTAAATTAAAGAAAAAATAATTTATATTTTTACTTTTTCTTAAAAACCCGTGAACATCAATTTTTATTTATTAAAAGAATGCACTCAAAATATTTTTTTCAAATGAAATTTATGTTACTTAAAATTTTAATAATTAAAATTTCCAAATTTTGAATATATATGAATTTATTTGACACAATTGGATGTTTTAATATTCACACTTTACATCATTCTAGTTAGTTAGAATATTCTATATGTCACAAAATTTACACTTTTTAAACACATATTTTGAACTTCTATTAAAATCAATCTCTGAAGAACTATAACAGTCTTGACCTAATTCCTAGATTCATTAAAAAAAGAAAAAAATATACAAGGATAGCCCACCCGGATGTCCCACGACAAACTAACAATAACATCTCCTTAATGGTAGGGTTTTCCATTTCTAATCCGCCACTCTCTTTCAATCTAGCTCCACCTCACATCTGAAATATGTTTCCACTTTAGATCAACAAAAAGTTCCACCTACTCAGACTATGGATCATCAACATGCAAGCGCATGAGTGCGTGTATTTCTTTCCTCAGCTAACACGAGTACAACGAGTTCATCCTATTGGCTTCTGCGTGTTTTTGCATCTCGTTTACACTGCCACTCTTAAACTTATTAGTGTGTTCTCTTTTATGGCAGAAGTAGCATAGTCTTGATAGTTCTTTACATTTTCGTAGCTTGATGATTTTTTGTAGTAAAATTTTATGTTAAAACAAAATTTGAAAATGTGTAGTTTTCTTTGTCAATAGTCATGTTAGCTATTTTGTCTGCTTATTGGTTCCCTTCCCTTGTATATGCTGGATAGTGTATTTTTTTTCTTGAAGATTTTATTTGATATCATAGTATGTCTCTTACGCCACACATTATATGTATGTTTTGTGCCCCCCCCCCCCTCCTTTACAATTTTCTTTAATGTTGTAGAGGCTCATTTAAATTCACATTTCATTTAGAACGACCAAATTATTATGAAAACATGCAAGTAATGTTAATAAATACGTTGGCAAGTAGAACTGATGTATGACCTCTAATCATCTAATTCTTTTTTGATAAAAACCTAATGTAAGTATCCCATTTAGTTGTCCGTAATTCAAGTATTTTTGTTCATCAACCGTCAACTTTATCAGTCAATGTAAATAAAAATGTACACAAAGGACACCGACATTCAAAGTTATAAAGCTATGGCTAAATTTTATGGCTTAAAACAAAAGGGTGTAGATAAAGTAGGCCGAACAGCTTCGAAAAAGCAATAGACTTATTAAATTGAAGAAATACAAAAATACCCATGCACCTCCATTCTTATGTAATAAGAGAAAGTGCCCATACTATTATTCTAACCAATTTAAGTTATATCCAAATTATGAAATATAAATTTCTAAATTTTGGCTATGAATTTATGTTATCACGGTTCGATTATTGCAATTCTCATATGAGCCTAATGCCCATATCAATTACAAAAGAAAAGACATAAAAGGTAGCCCATTTACTAACCTACCCCCCTCTCCTCTCAGTCTACTCCACCCCACACCTGAAAAATTGTCCCAATTTGGATCAACAAGATGTTCCACCACCTCAAGCTATGGATTGTCAAAATTCAAGTTCATGTGTATGTTTATTCCTTTTCTTAGCTTACAAGTGTAAGTGTAGTTCATCCTATTAATATTATAATTTTTTTTCTTGTCGTTTAAATTACCTCTCTTTATGTAGAAGTTGTGTTTTATTCTATGGTCATTTTTGCCCCTTTTGAAATGCTTTTTCGATCTTGTCTTCTGAAATAATACGTCATGTATAGGTTCTTGATCACCTTTTCAGTGTTCCTCTTCCTTTCCTTCATCAGAAACCCCTAATTCTATTTCAGTAAATGGTGCTTAATCGAAGTGCATGGGTAGCTTCAGTCCACCTCCTCAAACTAGTGGTGAAGGCTCCTTTCAGGTTTAAGCAATCCCGACTCTGTATCATCCCTTTTGCACAGTTCTTATTCTCATGATGTTTTCTAAATGACGTATATATAAAATTTGTGTTGTGACCTTTGCATTCAAATTATCTCCAAGTTGGTGACACTCAAATATGAACAATTTAATTTATCTTTGTTTTTAATCCTTCTCTCTTTAGTATTCATGTTGTTAAATTTTAAAATGTCTAGTTTTCTTTGGCAATAGCCATGTTTGATACGTATTCTGTCAATTGGTTCCCTTCCCTCATTATATGTTGGATAATGCATTGTTTTTTCTAAAGATTGTGTTTGATATCTTTTAGTATGTCTCTTATGGCACACATTTTGTGTACGATTTTAGTTTTATAACCTTTTCACTTATTACTCTCATGCGATTGAGGCTCATTTAAATTCACGTTTCTTTTGTTGAGTTTCTCTACATCACTCTATACATAATTCTTTCAATACATTCAATTTATTCGAACTCATCAGTCTCTATTACTTTATTTTTGTAATTTTGAGAATTAAAAATGTTTGATTCCTTATTTATCGGCAAAACCGAAAGGTTTAATTTCATTAGGTTAGTGTTTGTAAATAGAATTCAGCTTGGTTGTTATTGTGAGGAATATCTTTAAGATAAATCCATGTTTGTACCTTTTAGTTTAAAGTCTCTAGAAATGTGTGTTTTTCCCACATTTTGTTTAGATTCATTTGATTAAATTTTTCCAAAAACTTACATGTAATGATTAATAAATGTGTTGGCAAGTAAAATTGATACGGGCCTTTAATCATCTCATCATTTTTCTTAATTTTTAATGTAAGAGGCCTATTGGGATGTCTCTAATTTAAATTTATTTCTTCATCGACCATCGATTTTCTTACAAAAAGAAATTGAAAATGTACACAAAGAACACATAGATTCAAAGTAATAAAGCGATAAGTAAATTAGATGAATTGAAACTAAAGGGAATAGATAAAGTATGTCGAGCATTTTTGAAATATTTATACACTAATTTAATTAAAGGAAAACAAAATATTTTTTTTGCTTTTACAGAAAATACCCATGCATGTCAATTCATATATAATAAAAGAATATTCTCATAATGGTTTTTTCCAATCAAATTTATGTTACATAAAAATTTCGGAATTCAAATTTCTAATTTTTTATTATAGATGAACATGACAAAGTTGGATGATTTCATATTCACACTTTACATCATCTTGGCCCGTTAGAAAATTCTAATATATGACAAAAATGCATACTTTTTTTAAAAAAATTGGTCTCTTATAAAATTGAATCTCAAAAGAATTACAACGGCCATGTGGTCCTAACACCTAGATCAATTTGAAAAAGAATACAAATATAAGGGTACCCTACCAGGATGTCCCGCGACGAACTCTCAATAACAACTCCTTAATAATAGTAGGGTTTCCCATTTCTAATACGCCTCTCTCTTGCACTCTAACTCGACCCCACACCTAAAACATGTTCCCAGTTTGGATCAACAAGATGTTTTACCTATTCATGCTATGAATCATAAACATTAAAGGTCACCAGTGCGTGTAATCCTTTCTCAGCTAACAAGAAATTTACTCATAAAACATTTTCCAATGAAATTTATATTACATCGCAATTTTGGAATTCAAATTTCTAAATTTTAAGTATATATGAATTTATGTAATACAATTGGATGACTTAACATTCACGCTTACATCATCCCAGTTCATTAGAATATTCTAAATGTCACAAAATGCACACTTTTTAAAAATAACTTTTGATCTTTTATTAAGTTGAATCTCACAAGAATTACAACAGTCATTTGGACCTAGAGTCCATATCAATTAAAAAGAGAAAACAAACGGAAAGGTAGCCCACACGGATGTACCACGAGAAACGCACAATAACATCTCCTTAATGGTAGGGTTTTTCAATTCAAATCCGTCTCTCTCTTTCATTAAAACTCCACC
The DNA here is from genome assembly GCA_016801875.1 of Solanum sitiens. Taxonomy (NCBI): domain Eukaryota; kingdom Viridiplantae; phylum Streptophyta; class Magnoliopsida; order Solanales; family Solanaceae; genus Solanum; species Solanum sitiens. Next base: position 160,450 of record JABWTJ010000603.1, read on the forward strand.
AAAAACTAGAAAAATGTTCCCACTATAGATCAACAAGAATTTCCACCTCCTCAAGATATGAATCATCAACATTCAACGGCATGTGTGCGTGCATTCCTTATCTTAGCTAACAAGAGTACAAGAAGTTCATCCTATTGACTACTTCAAGTTTTTCCATCTCGTTTAAACTTCCTCTCTTCAACTTACAATTGTGTTCTTTTTTTATTGCAGAAGTAGCCTAGTCTAGATAGCTCTTAAATTTCTGTAGCCTCATGATTTTTCGTAAATGATCTTTATGTTAAAACAAAATTTGAAAATGTCAAATTTTCTTTGTCAATATCTATGTTTGCTACGTAATCTGCTAATTGGTTCCCTTCCCTCATTGTATGCCGGATAATGTGTTGTTTTAACTGAAGATTGTGTTTGATATCATACTAAGTTTTTATTGCACACATTTTATATACGTTTTTTTGTCTACCCCTACCTTTTCACATTTTTTTCTCATACGATTGAGGCTCATTTAAATTCAACTCTCTTTTGTTGTGTTTCTCGATATTATTCTATGTATAATTCTTTCTTTGCATTCAAATTGATTGAGCTCATCAGTCTCTATCACTTTATTTTTACAATGTTGAGAATTCAAAATGTTCAATTCTTTATATACCGGCAAAAACAAAAGGTTTTATTTTTTTAGGTTTGTGTTTCTAAATAGAGTTCAGTATGGTTGTTATTGTGCTGAAAGTCTTTAAGATAAATCCATGTTTTTCCATTTAACTGACTATTCTTGGGCACGTGTGTCTCATATTTTTTTTTAATTTATTAAAATGATTATTTTTTTATGAAAACTTGCATGTAATGATTAATAAAGATGTTGACATGAAAAATTGATATATAGCCTATAATCATCTCATCATTTTTTCTTGAAAACTTAATGTAAGAAGCCTATTGGGATGTTCATCGACCGTCATTTTTTTACTAAAATTAAATGCAAAATATACACAAAGGCCACAAACAGTCAAAGTAATAAATCAATAAATAAAGAATATGAATTAAAAGTAAAGGGCGTAGTTAAATTAGATCGAGCATTTTTTAAAATGTAATACACTAATTTAATTAAAGAAAAAAATAATTATTTTTTTCTTAAACCATTTTTGAAAATGTTATACACCAATTTAGTTAAAGAAAAAAATGATATTCTTAAAACACCCGTGAACATCAATTTTTATATATTAAAAGAATGCACTCAAAATATTTTTTCAAATAAAATTTATGAATTAAAATTTCTAAATTTTGAATATATACTAATTTATTTGACACAATTGGATGGTTTAATATTCACACTTACATCATTCTGGTTAGTTAGAATATCTATATGTCACAAAATGTACACTTTTTAAAAACATTTTGTGAAGTTCAATTAAAATGAATCTCAGAAGAACTATAACAGTCTTAACCTAGTTCTAAGATCAATTATAAAAAGAAAACAAATAGAAGGATAGCCGACCCGGATGTCCCACGACAAACTAACAATAACATCTCCTTAATGGTAGGGTTTTCCATTTCTAATCCGCCACTCTCTTTCAATCTAACTCCACCTCACATATGAAAAATGTTTCCTCTTTAGATCAACAGAAAGTTCCACATACTCAGGCTATGAATCATGAACAAGCAAGGGCATGAGTGCGTGTATTTCTTTCCTCAGCTAACACGAGTACAACGAGTTCATCCTATTGACTTCTGCGTGTTTTTTCATCTCGTTTACAATGCCGCTCTTAAACTTGTTATTGTGTTCTTTTTTATGGCAGAAGTAGCATAGTCTTGATAGTTCTTCACATTTTCGTAGCCTGCTGATTTTTTGTAATTGATATTTATGTTAAAACAAAATTTGAAAATGTGTAGTTTTCTTTGTCAATAGTCATGTTTGCTATTTAGTGTGCTAATTGGTTCCCTTCCCTTGTATATGCTGGATAATGTATTGTTTTTCTTGAAGATTGTGTTTGATATCATAGTATGTCTCTTACGCCACACATTATACGTACGTTTTGTGTCCCCCCCCTCCTTTACAGATTTCTTTCATGTCGTAGAGGATCATTTAAATTCACATTTCATTTAGAATGACCAAAATATTATGAAAACATTCAAGTAATGTTAATAAATACGTTGGCAAGTAAAACTGATGCATGACCTCGAATCTTCTAATTCTTTTTTGATAAAAAACTAATGTAAGTATCCCATTGAGTTGTCCATAGTACAAATATTTTTGATCATCAACCGTCAACTTTATCAATCAATGTAATTAAAATATGTAAACAAAGGACACCGACATTCAAAGTTATAAAGTTATGGCTAAAGTTTATGGCTTAAAACAAAACGGTGTAGGTAAAGTAGGCTGAACAGTTTCGAAAAAGTTATAGACTTATTAAATTGAAGAAATACAATAATACAAATGCACCTCCATTCTTATGTAATAAGAGAAAGTGCCCATACTATTATTCTAACCAATTTAAGTTATATCGAAATTATGAAATATAAATTTATAAATTTTGTCTATGAATTATGTTATAACAGTTGGATTATTGAAATTCTCATGTGAGCCTAATGCCCAGATCAATTACAAAAGAAAACACATAAAAAGGTAGCCCATTTCCTAACCTTACCCCCTCTCGTCTCAGTCTACTCCAACCCACACTTGAAAAATTGTCCCAATTTGGATCAACAAGATGTTCGACCACCTCAAGCTATGGATCGTCAACATTCAAGATTATGCATATATTTATTCCTTTTCTTAGCTTACAAGAGTAAGTGTAGTTCATCCTATTAACTTTATTCTTATTTTTCTTGTCGTTTAAATTACCTCTATTTTTCTAGAAGTTGCGTTTTAGTCTATGGTTATTTTTGCCTCTTTTGAAATGCTTTTTGGATCTTGTCTTCTGAAATGATACGTCTTGTATAGGTTCTTGCTCGCCTTTTTTGTGTTCCTCTTCCTTTCCTCCCACCTGAAACACCTAATTATATTTCAGTAAATGGTGCTGGATCGAAGTGCATGGGTAGCTTCAGTCCGCTTCCTCAAACTATTGGTGAAGGCTCTTTTCAGGTTTAAGTACTCCGATATGACTTTGTATCATCCCTTTTGCACAATTCATATTCCCATGATGTTTTGTAAATGATGTATATATAAAAATTTTGTTGTGACATTCGCATTCAAATTATCTCCAAGTTGGTGACACTCAAATATGAACAATTTATTTTATCTTTGTTTTTAATCCTTCTCTCTTTAGTAGCCATGTTGTTAAATTTGAAAATGTGTAGACTTTGTCAATAGTCATGTTTGCTACGTAGTCTCCTAATTGGTTCCCTTCCCTCATTATACGTTTGATAATGCATTGTTTTTTCTAAAGATTGTGTTTGATATCTTCTAGTATGTCTCTTATGGAACATACTTTGTGTATGATTTTAGTTTTTTGACCGTTTCACTTATTACTCTCATGCGATTAAGACTCATTTAATTCACGTTTCTTTTATTGAGTTTCTCTCCATCATTCTATACATAATTCTTTCCATACATTCAATTTATTCGAACTCATCTGTCTCTATTACTTATTGTTATAATTTTTAGAATTAAAAATGTTTGATTCTTGATTTATCGGCAAAATCGAAATTTTTAATTTAATTAGGTTAGTGTTTGTAAATAGAATTCAACTTGGCTGTTATTGTGAGGAATATCTTTAAGATAAATCCATGTTTGTACCTTATAGTTGAATAGTCTCTGGGAATGTGTGTTTATCCCACATTTTTTTAGATTCATTTGATTAAATTTTTCTAAATTATAATGATTAATAAAGATGTTGGCAAGTAAAATTGATACGGGCCTTTAATCATCTCATTATTTTTCTGAAATTTTAATGTAAGAGGCCTATTGGGATGTCCCTAATTTAAATTTATTTCTTCATCGACCTTCAGTTTTTTTACACAAAGAAAATTGCAAAATGTACACAAAGAACACATAGATTCAACGTAATAAAGCGATAAGTAAAATAGATGAATTGAAACTAAAGGGAATAGCTAAAGTATGTCGAGCATTTTTGAAAAAGTTATACACTAATTTAATTAAAGGAAAACAAAATAATTTTTTTTTCGCTTTTATAGAAAATACCCACGCACGTCAATTCATATATAAGAAAAGAATCTACTCATAATAGTTTTTTCAAATCAAATTTATGTTACATAAAAAGTTTGGTGTTCAAATTTCTTATTTTTGAGTATATATGAATATGACAAAGTTGGATGATTTCATATTCACACTTTACATCATCCTGGCCTGTTAGAAAATTCGAATATATGACAAAAATGCATACTTTTTTTTAAAAACAATGGTCTCTTATAAAAATGAATCTCAAAAGAATTACAACAGTCATGTGATCCTAACACCTAGATCAATTTAAAAAAGATAACAAATATAAGGGTAGCCTACTAGGATGTCACGCGACGAACTCTCAAAAACATCTCCTTAATTAATAGTAGGGTTTCCCATTTCTAATCCGCCTCTCTCTTGCACTCTAACTCTACCCCACACCTAAAACATATTCCCAGTTCGGATCAACAACATGTTTTACCTCTTCATGCTATGAATCATAAACATTCAACGTCACCTGTGCGTGTAATCGTTTCCTCAGCTAACAAGAGTACATGTAATTCATCCTATTGACTTCTACAAGTTTTTGTATCTCGTTTAAACTGACTCTCTTCAACTTTGAAATGCATTCTCTTCATATGGCTGATGTAGTCTAGTCTTGATAGCTTCTCACATTTTCTTAGCCTCATAATTTTTTGTAATGATCTTTATGTTAAAATGAAATTTGAAAATGTGTACATTCCTTTGTCGATATTCATGTTTGCAACGAGTCTACTAAGTGGTTCCCTTCCCTTCTTATATGTTGGATAATGTATTGTTTCTCTTGAATATTGTGTTTGATATCTTCTACAATGTATCTTCTGGCACACATTTGTTGTACGTTTTATGCCCCCCCCCCGGCCCTTCACATTTTTCTCACATGTGATAGAGGCTCATTTAGATTCACATTTCTTTTTTTGTATTTATCTATTTCATTCTATTATATAATCCTTTCTATGCATTCCATTTATTTGAACTCATTAGTCTTTATTACTTTATTTTTAAGATTTGGAGAATTTAAAACGTTCGATTGTAGATTTACCGGCCAATTGTATAGAGTAAAGTATGGTCGTTATTGTACTATTGTCTTTAAGATGAATCAATGTTTGTGCCTTTTCTTTGACTAGTCTATGGGCACGTGTGTTACATGTGTTTCTCATTAAAAAAATTACATTTATATAAATGATTAAATTTGTACGAAAATTTTCATGTAATGATTAATAAAAAAGTTGGCAAGTTAAATTGATACATGGCCTATAATCATCTCCTCCCTTTTTCTTAAAAACCTAATGTGAGAAGCCTATTGAGATGTTCCTAATTTAAATATTTTCATCATCATGGTTGAGCATCATTGTCAGAATATTCTAATATGTCATAAATACAAACTTTTTAAAAAGAACTTTTACTAAATTGAATCTCAAAAGAATTACAACAGTCATGTGGATCTAGCGCCTATATCAACAAAAAAGGAAAACAAATAGAAGTGTATCCCATACGGATGTCCTAATCACATCTCCTTAATGGTAGGATTTCCCATTTCAAATCTACCTCTGCCTTTCATTATAACTCCACCCAATACCTGAAAAAAATTTCGAGTTTAGATCAACAAGAATTTCCACCTCATCATGCTAGGAATCATGAACATTCAACGACATGTGTGCGTCTATTCCTTTACTCAGCTAAATAGAGTACCACGAGTTCATCCTATTAACTTCAGAAATTTTTTGCATCTCATTTAAACTTCTTCTCTTCAAAAGGGCATAGCTAAAGTAATTCGAACATTTTTAAAAAAGTTATACACTAATTTAATTAAAGAAAAAATAAATAAAAAAGGTTTTTTTCTTTTTATTAAAATACCCGAGCACCTCAACTATTATTTATTAAAAGAATTTACTCATAAAATTTTTTCCAATTAAATTTATATTACATACCAATTTTGGAATTCAAATTTCTAAATTTTGAGTATATATGAATTTATGTAATACAATTGGATGATTTAACATTCACTCTTTACATCATCCCAGTTCATTAGAATATTCTAAATGTCACAAAATGCACACTTTTTAAAAACAGATTTTGATCTTTTATTAAGTTGAATCTCACAAAAATTACAATAGTCATTTGGACCTAGTGTCCATATCAATTAAAAAGAGAAAACAAATGGAAAGGTAGCCCACCCGGTTGTACCACGAGAAACGCACAATAACATCTCCTTAATGGTAGGGTTTTTCATTTCAAATGCGTCTCTCTTTCATTAAAACTCCACCAAAAACTTGAAAAATGTTCCCACTATAGATCAACAAGAATTTCCACCTCCTCAAGATATGAATAATCAACATTCAACGGCATGTGTGCGTGTATTCCTTTTCTTAGCTAACAAGAGTACAAGGAGTTCATCCTATTGACTTCTTCAAGTTTTTGCATCTCGTTTAAACTTTCTCTCTTCAACTTACAATTGTGTTCTCTTTTTATTGCAGAAGTAGCCTAGTCTTGATAGTTCTTAAATATTTGTACCCTCATGATTTTTCGTAAATTATCTTTATGTTAAAACAAAATTTGAAAATGTACAGTTCTCTTTGTCAATAGGCATGTTTTCTACGTAATCTGCTAATTAGTTCCCTTCCCTCATTATATGATGGATAATGTGTTGTTTTAACTAAAGATTGTGTTTGATATCATAGTAGGTTTTTATTGCACACATTTTATATACATTTTTTTGTCTACTCCCACCTTTTGACATTTTTTTCTCATACGATGGAGGCTCATTTAAATTCAACTCTCTTTTGTTGTGTTTCTCTATATTATTTTATGTATAATTCTTTCTATGCATTCAATTTAATTGAGCTCATCAGTCTCTATCACTTTAGTTTTACAATTTTGAGAATTCAAAGTGTTCGATTCTTGATATACCGGTAAAAACAAAAGGTTTTATTTTTATTAGTTTTGTTTTTCTAAATAGAGTTCAGTATGGTTGTTATTGAGCTGAAAGTCTTGAAGTTAAATCTATGTTTTTCCTTTTAATTGACTATCCATGGGCACGTGTGTCTCATATTTTCTTTTTGATTTATTAAAATGATTAATTTTTTATGAAAACTTGCATGTAATGATTAATAAAGACGTTGACATGAAAAATTGATACATGACCTTTAATCATCTCATAATTTTTTCTTAAAAATCTAATGTAAGAAGCCTATTGGGATGTTCATCGACCGTCAGATTTTTACTAAAATTAATCGCAAATATACACAAAGACCACAAATAGTCAAAGTAATAAACCCAAAAATTAAGTATATGAATTAAAAGTAAAAGGTGTAGCTAAATTAGATCGAACATTTTTTAAAATGTTATACACTAATTTAATTAAAGAAAAAATAATTTTTTTTCGTAAACAATTTTTGAAAATGTTATACACTAATTTAATTAATGAAAAAAATAATTATTTTTTTACTTTTTCTTAGAACACCCGTGAACATCAATTTTTATATATTAAAAGAATTAACTCAAAATATTTTTTCAAATAAAATTTATTTTACATAAAAATTATGAATTAAAATTTCTAAATTTTGAATATATATGAATTTATTTGACACAATTGGATGATTTAATATTCACACTTTACATCATTCTGGTTAGTTAGAATATTCTATATGTCACAAAATGTACACTTTTTAAAAACATATTTTCAACTTCTAATAAAATGAATCTCAGAAGAACTATAACTGTCTTGACCTAGTTCCAAGATCAACTAAAAAATGAAAAAAAATATAAGGGTATCCTATTAGGATGTCCTGCGACGAAGTCTCAATAACATCTCCTTATCTAATAGGAGGGTTTACAATTTCTAATCCGCCTCTCTCTTGCACTCTAACTCTACCCCACACCTAAAAAATGTTCCTAGTTCGGAAAAACAAGAAGTTTTACATCTTCATGCTATGAATCATAAACATTCAAGGTCACCTGTGCGTGTAATCGTTTCCTCAGCTAAGAGAGTGCATGGAATTCATCCTATTGACTTCTACAAGTTTTTGTATCTCGTTTAAACTGACTCTCTTCAACTTTGAAATGCATTCTCTTCATATGGCTGATGTAGTCTAGTCTTGATAGCTTCTCACATTTTCTTAGCCTCATAATTTTTTGTAATGATCTTTATGTTAAAATGAAATTTGAAAATGTGTACATTCCTTTGTCGATATTCATGTTTGCAACGAGTCTACTAAGTGGTTCCCTTCCCTTCTTATATGTTGGATAATGTATTGTTTCTCTTGAATATTGTGTTTGACATCTTCTACAATGTATCTTCTGGCACACATTTGTTGTACGTTTTTTGCCTCCCCCCCCCCCCTTCACATTTTTCTCTCATGTCATAGAGGCTCGTTTAGATTCACATTTCTTTTGTTGTATTTATCTATTTCATTCTATTATATAATTCTTTCTTTGCATTCCATTTATTCGAACTCATTAGTCTCTATTACTTTATTTTTAAAATTTTGAGAATTTAAAATGTTCAATTCTAGATTTACTGGCCAAAAGAAAACATTTTTTGTAAATTTTGTTAGTGTTTAAAATACAGTTTAGTATGGACGTTATTGTACTATTGTCTTTAAGATAAATCCATGTTTGTGTCTTTGCTTTGACTAGTCTATGGGCACGTGTGTTGCACGTGTTTCTCATAAAAAAAATTACATTTATAAAAATGATTAAATTTGTATGAAAAATTTCATGTAATGATTAATAAAAAAGTTGGCAAGTTAAATTGACACATGGCCTTTAATCATCTCCTCCCTTGTTATTAAAAACCTAATGTGAGAAGTCTATTGACATGTTCATAATTTAAATATTTTCTTCATCATGGTTGAGCATCATGGTCATAATATTCTAATATGTCATAAAATACAAACTTTTACTAAATTGAATCTCAAAAAAAATTACAACAGTCATTTGGACATAGTGCCCATATAAACAAAAAAAAAGGAAAACAAATAGAAGTGTATCCCATACGGATGTCCCGCGACAAACGGCTAATCACATCTCCTAATGGTAGGGTTTCGCATTTCAAATCCAGCTCTGCCTTTCATTCTAACTCCACCCAATACCTGAAAAATTTTCTGACTTTAGATCAACAAGAAGTTCTACCTCCTCATGCTAGGAATCATGAACATTCAACAACATGTGTGCGTCTATTCCTTTACTCAGCTAAATAGAGTACCACAGGTTCATCCTATTAACTTCAGAAATTTTTTGCATCTTGTTTAAACTGCCTCTCTTCAAAAGGGCATAGCTAAAGTAAGTCGAACATTTTTGAAAATGTTATACACTAATTTAATTAAAGAAAAAACAAAATAAAAAAGGTTTGCTTTTTAATAAAATACCCGTGCACCTCAACAATTATTTATTAAAAGAATTTACTCATAAAACATTTTCCAATGAAATTTATATTACATCGCAATTTTGGAATTCATATTTCTAAATTTTAAGTATATATGAATTTATGTAATACAATTGGATGACTTAACATTCACGCTTTACATCATCCTAGTTCATTAGAATATTCTAAATGTCACAAAATGCACACTTTTTAAAAATAACTTTTGATCTTTTATTAAGTTGAATCTCACAAGAATTACAACAGTCATTTGGACCTAGGGTCCATATCAATTAAAAAGAGAAAACAAACGGAAAGGTAGCCCACACGGATGTACCACGAGAAACGCACAATAACATCTCCTTAATGGTAGGGTTTTTCAATTCAAATCCGTCTCTCTCTTTCATTAAAACTCCACCAAAAACTTAGAAAAATGTTCCCACTATAGATCAACAAGAATTTCCACCTCCTCAAGATATGAATCATCAGCATTCAACGGCATGTGTGCGTGTATTCCTTTTCTTAGCTAACAAGAGTACAAGGAGTTCATCCTATTGACTTCTTCTAGTTTTTGCATCTCGTTTAAACTTTCTCTCTTCAACTTACAATTGTGTTCTCTTTTTATTGAAGAAGTAGCCTAGTCTTGATAGTTCTTAAATTTTTTAGACTCATGATTTTTCTTAAATTATCTTTATGTTAAAACAAAATTTGAAAATGTATAGTTCTCTTTGTCAATAGTCATGTTTGCGTAATCTGCTAATTAATTCCCTTCCCTCATTATATGCTGGATAATGTGTTGTTTTAACTAAAGATTGTGTTTGATATCATAGTAGGTTTTAATTGCACACATTTTATATACGTTTTTTTTGTCTACCCCCACCTTTTCACATTTTTTTCTCCTACGATGGAGGCTCATTTAAATTTAACTCTCTTTTGTTGTGTTTCTCTATATTATTCTATGTATAATTCTTTCTATGCATTCAATTTAATTGAGCTCATCAGTCTCTATCACTTTATTTTTACAATTTTGAGAATTTAAAAATGTTCGATTCTTGATATACCGGCAAAAATGAAAGGTTTTATTTTTATAAGGTTTGTGTTTCTAAATAGAGTTCAGTATGGTTGTTATTGTGCTGAAAGTATTTAAGATAGATCCATGTTTTTCCTTTTAATTGACTATCCTTGGGCACGTGTGTCTCATATTTTCTTTTTGGTTTATTAAAATGATTAAATTTTTATGAAAACTTGCATGTAATGATTAATAAATACGTTGACATGAAAAATTGATACATGGCCTTTAATCATCTCATCATTTTTTCTTAAAAACCTAATGTAAGAAGTCTATTGGGATGTTCATCGACCATCAGTTTTTTACTAAAATTAATTACAAAATATACACAAAGACCACAAATAGTCAAAGTAATAAAACGATAAATAAAGTATATGAATTAAAAGTAAAGGGCGTAACTAAATTACGAACATTTTTTAAAATGTTATACACTAATTTAATTAAAGAAAAAAATAATTTTTTTTCTTAAACCATTTTTGAAAATATTATACACAAATTTAATTAGAGAAAAAAATAATTATTTTTTTACTTTTTCTTAGAACACCCATGAACATCAATTTTTATATATTAAAAGAATGTACTCAAAATATTTTTTCAAATAAAATTTATGTTACATAAAAATTATGAATTAAAATTTCTAAATTTTGAATATATATGAATTTATTTGACACAATTGAATGATTTAATATTCACACTTTACATCATTCTGGTTAGTTAGAATATTCTATATGTCACAAAATGTACACTTTTAAAAATATATTTTGAACTTCTATTAAAATGAATCTCAGAAGAACTATAACAGTCTTGACCTAGTTCCAAGATCAATTAAAAAAAGAAAACAAATAGAAGGATAGCCCACCCGGATGTCCCACGACAAACTAACAATAACATCTCCTTAATGGTAGGGTTTTCCATTTCTAATCCGCCACTCTCTTTCAATCTAACTCCACATCACATCTGAAAAATATTTCCACTTTAGATCAACAAAAAGTTCCACGTACTCAGGCTATTGATCATGAACATGCAAGGGCAAGAGTGCGTATATTTCTTTCCTCAGCTAACACGAGTACAACGAGTTCATCCTATTGACTTCTGCGTATTTTTGCATCTCGTTTACACTATCGCTCTTAAACTTGTTATTGTGTTCTTTTTGATGGCAGAAGTAGCATAGTCTTTTTAGTTCTTCACATTTTCATAGCCTGATGATTTTTTGTAATTGATCTTTGTGTTAAAACAAAATTTGAAAATGTGTAGTTTTCTTTGTAAAAAGTCATGTTTGCTATTTAGTCTGCTAATTGGTTCCCTTCCCTTGTCTATGCTGGATAGTGTATTGTTTTTCTTGAAGATTTTATTTGATATCATAGTATGTCTCTTACGCCTCACATTATATGTACGTTTTGTGTCCCCCCCTCCCCCTTTAACAGTTTTCTTTCATGTCGTAGAGGCTCATTTAAATTCACATTTCATTTAGAATGACCAAAATATTATGAAAACACGCAAGTAATGTTTATAAATAAGTTGGCAAGCAGATCTGATGCATGACCTCTAATCATCTAATTCTTTTTTGATAAAAACCTGATGTAAGTATCCCATTGAGTTGTCACTAATTCAAGTATTTTTGTTCATCAACCGTCAAATTTATCAATCAATGTAATTAAAAAATGTACACAAAGGACACCGACATTCAAAGTTATAAAGCTTTGACTAAATTTTATGGCTTAAAACAAAAGGGTGTAGGTAAAGTAGGCCGATTAGTTTCAAAAAAGTTATAGACTTATTAAATTGAAGAAATAGAATAATACCCATGTACCTCCATTCTTATGTAATAAGAGAAAGTTTCCATACTATTGTTCTAACCGATATAAGTTATAATGAAATTATGAATTATAAATTTCTAACTTTTGACTATGAATTTATGTTACACGATTGGATTATTTCAAATCTCATATGAGCCTAATGCCAAGATCAATTACAAAAGAAAACACATAAAAAGGTAGCCCATTTCCTAACCTACCCCTTCTCCTCTTAGTCTACTCCAACCCACACCTGAAAAATTGTCCCAATTTGGATCAACAAGATGTTCCACTACTCAAGCTATGGATCGTCAACATTCAAGATCATGTGTATGTTTATTCCTTTTCATAGCTTACACGAGTAATAGTAGTTCATTCTAACTTTATTTTTTTTCTTGTCGTTTAAATTACCTCTCTTTATCTAGAAGTTACGTTTTATTCTATGGTCATTTTTGCCTCTTTTGAAATATTTTTGGATCTTGTCTTCTGAAATGATACGTCATGTATAGGTTCTTGATCGCCATTTTTGTGTTCCTCAACTATTATTTATTAAAAGAAAAAACAAAATAAAAACAAGTTTTTTTCTTTTTGTTAAAATACCCGTGCACCTCAACTATTATTTATTAAAAGATTTACTCATAACATTTTCTCCAATGAAATGTATATTACATCGCAATTTTGGAATTCAAATTTCTAAATTTTGAGTATATATGAATTTATGTAATACAATTGGATGATTTAACATTCACGCTTTACATCATCCCAGTTCATTAGAATATTCTAAATATCACAAAATGCATACTTTTTAAAAACAACTTTTGATCTTTTATTATGTTGAATCTCACAAGATTACAACAGTCATTTGGACCTAGTGTCCATAACAATTAAAAAGAGAAAACAAATGGAAAGGTAGCCACCCGGATGTACCATGAGAAACGCGCAATAACATCTCCTTAATGGTAGGTTGCTCGTTTTAAATCCGCCTCTCGCTTTCATTAAAACTCCACCCAAAACTTGAAAAGTGTTGCCACTTTAGATCAACAAGAGGTTCCACCTCCTCAAAATATGAATCATCAACATTCAACGGCATGTGTGCGTGTATTCCTTTTCTTAGCTAACAGGAGTATAAGGAGTTCATCGTATTCACTTCTTCAAGTTTTTGCATCTCGTTTAAACTTCCTTTCTTCAACTTACAATTGTGTTCTCTTTTTATTGCAGAAGTAGCCTAGTCATGATAGCTCTTAAATTTCTTTAGCCTCATGATATTATGTAAATGATCTTTATGTTAAAATAAAATTTGAAAATGTCTAGTTTTCTTTGTGAATAGCCATGTTTGCTACGTAATCTGCTAATTGGTTCCTTCCCTCATTATATGCTGGATAATGTGTTGTTTTAACTAAAGATTGTGTTTGATATCATAGTAGGTTTCTTATTGCACACATGTTATGTACGTTTTTTTTATCCCTTCCCTCAAGTTTCTTTTGTTTTGTTTCTCTATATTATTCTATGTATAATTCTTTCTACGCATTCAATTTATTCGAGCTCATCAGTCTCTATCACTTTATTTTTACAATTTTGAGAATTCAAAATGTTTGTTTCTTGATATACCGGAAAAAACAAAAAGTTTTATTTCATTAGGCTTGTGTTTCTAAATAAAGTTCCGTACGGTTGTTATTGTGCGGAAATTCTTTAAGACAAATCCATGTTTGTGTATTTTAATTGACTATCTCTAGGCACGTGTGTCCCATATTTTTTTTAATTTATTAAAATGATTAAATTTTTAAGAAAACTTGCATGTAATCTATAGATATAAAAGAAAATCCTAGGCCCGCCTGCGTGGCACCACCACAAGCCATCGCTTTAAATTTATTTTAGTTCCAAAACTAGTCTTCCTTTTTTTTTTTTTGAAAAGTTATAGCTTTCATGAAAAGTTGTGACTTTTATGAAAAATTGTAACTTTTTCATGAAAAGTTGTGACTTTATGATGAGTAGCGACTTTTATTAAATGTTGTGACCTTTCCGAAGGGTTGTAACTTTTCCAAAGAGATGTGACCTTTCCGATAAGACACAATAGTCACATTTTTACACTATCCTTTATTGTCTATATAGAGTACTGTATTTTGCATTCAATGGGCTCAAAATTTTTCATTCCGTTTCATTATATTGTTATATATCCTGGTATATGTTTTTTACAATCATTAGTTTATGCTTACATTATAACTGTTGTTTTTCAATATATGCGTTAAACTTTGTTGTTTATGTTTATGTAAAGTTATTGTTATAAGTATTTTAGTACAAATTAAATAACAAATGTTAATTGAATATTCAAGTAGGTTTTCTCTACTGAAATTGTTGAAGTTACATTAGAAGAAAACCCTTACAAATCTCAAATTTCTTCATCAACAACGTTATTCCCCCACAAACAAGGATGTGATTTTGTGTTCTTCAAAATATTCTCTGAGATTGAGTACTTTAAGATTGAAAGTTGATTGAAGTGTTAGTCAATTTTTTGAGGTATCTTATTTCAAAACATAGAAACTTTTCTTGTTAGATTGATTTGTTATCATCATTGAATATCTCATAGTTTACTTCCTTTAATGTATGTTTTACTCTCTCTTTTGTAGTTTCCTTACAATTGTATTGATTATTTTTTGTTTGATATGTATATAATCTCATTATGAAAAAGATCTTCATCATTTTAATGTTTTTTTTCCTTTTCTCATTCAACTCTTCTAAATATTTTTGACAAGAGATATGACTATTTTAGTCAAGCTTAATTTGAAGAATATGAAACAAAACATACTCTAAATAAAAGTAATATCTCAAGCTACAAAAAGTATGTCTATTAACATAGATTTGTTATTCTTCATGTCCCAAGTCATTGCTGAGCATTCAAATTATCTAGGTTAGACTCATTTTTATTTTTTCAATGTTTGCGAATGTTTCATTAACATGAGTCTAGAATCCAACATTTTAAGCTATGTGTTCTTTCATAATGCAACAATCATACATAAATATTCCTAAAAAAGTTGTGAAGTTGATGAAGCATCCGAAAGGGCCTTCCGCAGTTTAATGAAAAATGAATTTTTATAAGGGTCAACAATATTATTTTGTTGTTGTTCCAAATATATTTTTCTCCTTCTATAATTTTTTCTTAGAATAACAAAGTAATAGTAAGAAAAAGTGGTGAACATTTGACCTTAGACAAGTAGAATATCTCTAAAAATATTATTTATGTTGTTGTGTTGTACATTTTAACGGTCAGAACTTATTTATTACTAATATTGACTATCAAAAACTTTCACATAAATCTTTTTACACAAGGAGTTATGATAACCATAAAAATTATGAGATTCTATATTTTTCATGTATATATAAAAAAAAGTGATTCTTAATCGCTACAAAAAACATGACTCAATTTTTACAAGACAATTATATCATCAAACATATAATATGATAAATTATGTAAAAGATAAAAATAATTCGATATAAAGATATTTTTAATCATTAATTTCATATTTACGATTTTTGAGATATGTGATAATTTGAAATCATGTAATTTGTCTACGCATGTTCTAAAAACCTACAAAATTTACTTTTTTTCCTTATAACAATCGATTATTGGTAAAGTTGTTCAAAAGGTTAGAAACATTTCTTATGTGCACGCGAAGCGCGATAAATTACCTAGTGATTAATAAAGACGTTGGCGAGTAAAATTGATACATAACCTTTAATCATCTTATCATTTTTTCTTCAAAAACCTACTGTAAGAAGCTATCGGGATGTTCATCGACCGTCAGTCTTTAACTAAATATAATTGCAAAATATACACAAAGAGGACAAACAGTCAAAGTAATAAACCGATAAATAAAGTATATGAATTAAAAGTAAAGGGCGTAGCTAAATTAGACCGAGCATTTTTGAAAAAGTTATACACTAACTTAATAAAAGAAAACAATAAATACTTTTTTACTTTTTCTTAAAATACGCATGCACATCAATTTTTATATATTAAAAGAATGCGCTCATAATATTTTTTCAAATTAAATATGTTACATTAAAATTTGTGAATTAAAATTTCTAAATTTTGATTATATATGAATTTATGTGAAATAGTTGGATGGTTTAATATTCACACTTTACATCATCCTGGTTCGTTAGAATATTCTATTATGTCACAAAATGTACACCTTTTTAAAAATTATTTTGAACTTCTATTAAAATGAAACTCAGAAGAACAATAATAGTCTTGACCTAGTTCTAGATCAATGAAAAAGAAAACAAATGGAAGGGTAGCCTACACGGATGTAACATCTCGTATTCTGTAATTAATTAAGGTTAAGCTAAGAAAAACAAGAATAATCAAATTTGCAAATAAGTAAGAAAATCTGGAAAAATTTCCCGATTTTAAAAGTGAAATTTGGTCATTTTCAAAAGTCCGTACTTAAAGCTCAGGAAAATTTTAGGTGAGTTCTTTATATGTATGGGAAGCTCGTTGGATGATCTTTCCAACGACGTCAATTTTACGAAATTCCAAGGTCGTATGAGGGAGATATGACTTCCGGAAGTTGGGTTGTTGAGCATAGGAAATTCCAAATCCGGATTTGTTAAGAGTGTTTTGGTCTTTTCCTAATTAATTATTATTTTCGTTTTAAGGGTAATAAGTTGGGGTCTAAGCTGATCCCAATTAGTTTTGACATTTAGAAAATAAGATAGGACTTTGAAAGAAAGGAGAAAAGAGGAGAAGGGAGAAGAAGACACAAGAACGCCAAGAATTCGTTCGTGTATTTTCGTCGGGGATGATCCCTAACAAGGTATGTGTGATCGTTCAGTAATGGGTCCTTTCACCCACACCCAGATTATTTCAGTTCAGTAAAGTTTGAATTAGTGAATGATGAACATAGAATTCTTGATGAAACATTGTCAAATCTTGTTGGTTGATTTGTAGTTGATCTCTAGTAGTTTGGGTTCTTGTTTCCATACTGTTTTCAAGTCTAAACTATTGGGTAATGAGCTAGTTAGGGATTCTAAGTGTTTGGAGTGGAATCCATGGGAGTTTGGGAAGGTTTAGATATGAAAAATGAAGAAGAAAGTGGAAAACCCGTCTAATAAGTACTGGGCGCCTCGCCTCCAAAGCCCCTCAAGATAGAGTCTGTCGGTCAGGCTATGGCGCACCGCGCCTGCCAAAGCTCCTGAGGACAGCCTCAATCCGTCAGACTCTGGCGCTCTGCGCTTCTCAGATCGCCCGACCCCCTGGAGACCCTGTTCTTTCCCTATCTTTTTGTACTATTTCCTAAGTGATGTACCCTTCATTCCTAGTTGATTTCAACACTCTAGAGTACATCTAAACATGATGAAATGATCCATAAACATGAGGTCTTGATCCTTGAATCCATACTTCAATTCAAGCAAAGTTAAGATCAAAGTAAAGAAAATTAAGAGCCAAGTCTAGAAGTTAAGAACAAGTCATAGTAAGGTTATAACGTTTTCTAAAGTCTTTCACAAACTTTTTCACCTTGTTTTAAAATACTTTAAGTCATGTCAAGAAAGAGTAAATAGTTGAGTACATTTCTCAAAAGCTATAAGGGAACTAAGTATCCCCTAAGAATGACGTTTCAAGTAAGCAAAGTGTATCAAGTTGAGTTCATTTTTCAAGAATTATAAGGGAACTAAGTAGTCCCTAAGTGTTTAAACAAAATGTTTTCAAACTTTTGAGAAGGAAGGGAAGCTTTACTTCCACAGAGCCTATGACTAGTTTTCAGACAGAAGTAATAGCTTTATAAAATGAAGCAAACAGGGAAACTATGATTTCCAAGAGAACTTTTAAAGCTAAGTTTTGAGAACTAATCTCAAACCACAGAATCAGTATGTTTTAAAAACATAAGAGCCAATATATATATATATATATATATATATATATATATGGGATTAGTATTGAGCACCGATGTGGGGATGCGAGTTCAGATAACTCAATTCTCCATGTAAGTCATGTATCCATCATGGGTAGAAAAGGGTCATACTTCTTAGATGAACCCTCTTCATAGTTTACTAGTGGATCCATTAGGCAGTCCAAGTCCTATACTCTGGAAAGGTTAGGATGGCCGGGCAGCATGGTCCGAGTAACGCTGTATCATCACTGTAGCTCTTAAGTGATGGTTGTCGATTAGAGAATCTCCCACAGAGTAATGTATTTTAATATACATCAGTCATTGCCTTTTTCATACACAACAGTATTGTATTCTCATATACATCAGTATTGTATTTTATATACATCTCAGACATTATCGTATACTTGTATGTACATATACTCAGAGATTTAAGCATGTTTTCAGTCAGCATTTCTTTATATTGCATTTATTTTAACTGCGTTATTGAATAAGAGTTAGTAGATCATGAGTTGAGCAGAGTCAAGGTAAGTATTCATTCTTACTCCCTTTCAAGCCTGAGTGTTTTTAGTTTTCCAACTCGCATACTCGTACATTCAATAAACTGATGTCTGTTGGCCTGCATCATTTTATGATGCAGACGCAGGTAACCAGGATTAGCATGCGGTGTTTCATTGATCCAGATTGAGCTCCAGAGTCAGTGTTGAGCCTCATTGCTTTCCGGAGGACATTTATTTCATTTATTTCAGTAGTTTAGTTTTAGGATGTTGTGGGGTCTTTCCCAACATCCCTCTTCAGTCAGTTTAGAGGCTTCGTAGATAATAGTATTTCAGTTTGGAGTTTTTTTTCAGTTTTTGAGACATAAGTACCATGTTGGCCTGAATTTATGATATGAAGTATTTTCCTTTCAACATGTCTTAATCTTGTTTAAGTTTATTTTAGTCTTCCGCTGAGTTAAGTAAGTCAGGCCAAGTTTTCGCTTAAGAGCCACCAATGGTCGAGTGCCGGTCCCACCAGGGTATAGGCTCGGGGCATGAAAAATTTGGTATCAGAGCACACAGTCCAAGAGTCATAGGGATTATATGAAGTCGTTTTTGTAGAGTCTTAGTCATCGGTGTGAAGCACGCCACATCTATGATTAAGAGGATACAACATTTAGGAATGTTTCACTTTTTTCATTTTCTTTCGTGGAAGAGTTTATCTCTAAAGTCTCTCTCTACTTCGTGCTTACACATATTGTTTCAGATCATCATGCCTCTAAGAAGAGCATTCAAAGGTCGACCACGAAGAAATGTTGAGGAACAAAAGGTTCCAAATGCACCTGAGGTACAATCTCAAGGAGAGGTTACCAATGCTTAATTTTGGGAAGCTATCTGGATGTTAAGTCAAGTTGTGACTAACCAAGTCAGACAATAGAGGGGAGCTCGACAAGAAGGATCTAATACCTCGAGATCTCGCGAGTTCCTTAGGATGAATCCTCCTACTTTCACTGGATCAAGCACTCTGAAGATCCAGAAAACTTTGTTGAAGAATTGAAAAAATGGTTTGAGGTAATGCATGTGGTGAATGCTGAGAGGGTTGAATTGGATGCATATAAATTGAAGGACGTGGCCAGAACCTGGTTTGATCAATGGAAGGATGGTAGAGTTGAGGATGCACCACATCCAAGTTGGGCTTGCTTCGAAGAATCCTTCTTGGAGAGGTTCTTTCCTCGCGAATTGAAGGAAGCCAAGGTGAGGGAGTTTCGTACTCTGAAATAGGACTCCATGAGTGTAGAGAAATATGGGATGAAGTTCACCTAGTTATCTCGCTATGCTCCGGAGATGGTGAAAGACATTAGGAGCAGAATGAGTCTGTTTGTTGCAGGGTTGGGTCACGCTTCAAGTAAAGAAGGTAGGGCTGCCATGTTAATAGGTGACATGGAAATATCCATGCTTATGGTCTATGTCTAACAAGTTGAAGAGGAGAAGCTGAGGGATGGAAATGAATATCTAAACAAGAAAGCGAAGACTGGTAATGAGTCTTGCTAAAGAATGGGTAGTTTAAGTCGGTCACAATTTCATAAATAAAAGGGGCATGCACCATCGTCTGCTAGTGCCCCTGCGTCCAGAGACATAGTTGAGCATCATGGTCAGAACTCCCGAATAGGCCTGCATATTCACAAGTTAGTGTGGCACAAGGAGGTAGTAAGCCTCCTACCTGCTCCAAGTGTGGTAGGAATAACCCTGGCATTTGTCACGAAGGCTCTGCAGATTGTTTTAAGTGCATTCAAACAGGACATTTATGAAAGAATGTCCAAAGAGTAGGCAAAGAGATATCAACGGGGCAACATGGTTCAGTCTTCATCTGTTACTCCACCAGACAAAGCTACACCTAGGGGAGTTGCTTCTGGTAAAGGTGGAGGAACAACCCTCTTATATGCTCTTAATAATCGCCATGAAAAAGAGAATTCACCAGATGTTGTCACTAGTATGATTCGAGTCTTTGACCTTAAGGCTTATGCATTATTAGACCCAATAGCTAGTTAACTTTTGTAACTTCGTATGTTGCTATGAACTTTGAAATTTCTCCTGAGCAGCTTAGTGAACCATTCAGGGTGTCTATAGTGATTGCCCTATTTTTATCAGTCATAAAAGTACCATGGCTGATTTAATAGAGTTAGACATGGTATATTTTGATGTCATTCTAGGTATGGACTGGCTCCATGTGTGTTATGCATCAAAAGATTGCATAACTCGAGTTGTCAAGTTCCAAATTCCAAATGAGCCAGTCATAGAGTGGGACAGTAGTTAAGCAGTGCCTAAGGGTCATTTCATTTCGTACCTTAATGAGAGAAAGTAAGTTTCTAAGAGATATATCTATCACTTAGTCAGAGTTAATGACTCAAGTTTTGATGTACCTTCCCTTGAGTCAGTTCCTATAGTCAGTGAGTTCCCAGAAGTCTTTCCCGGTGATCTACCCGGAGTCCCTCCTAAAAGAGAGATAGACTTCGGCATAGATGTCATCCCAAATACTTGTCCTATCTCTATTTCTCCATACAAAATGGCACCAGCAAAGTAAAAAGAGATAAAAGAGAAATTGAAAGATCTGTTAGATAAAGACTTTACTCGACCGAGTGTCTCACCTTTGGGCACTCTGGTCTTGTTTGTTAGGAAGAAGGATGGGTCCCTTAGGATGTGTATAGATTACCGTCAGTTGAATAAGGTGACCATCAAGAATAAATATCCTATTCCAAGGATAGATGATCTTTTTTATCAACTTCAGGGTGCTTCTTGCTTTTCCAATATTGACCTCAAATCAGACAATCATCAGTTGAAGGTTAGGGAATGTGATATTCCCAAGATGGCTTTTAGAACAAGGTATGGGCATTATGAATTTTTGGTTATGTCCTTTTGTTTAATGAATGCACCAACAACGTTCATGGATCTTATGAACACAGTCATCAAACCTTATTTAGATCTGTTTGTCATTGTCTTCATTGATGACATACTGATTTATTCAAGGAATGAGGAAGATCATGCTAGTCACCTAAGGGTTGTTCTTCAGACGTTGAGAGATAAGGATTTCTATGCCAAGTTCTCCAAGTGTGAGTTTTGGCTTAAGTCTGTGGCATTCTTAGGCCACATTGTTTCTAGTGAAGGTATTAGAGTTGACACTCAGAAGATTGAAGCAGTTCAGAGTTGGCCTAGACCCACGTTTCCCACATATACTACGAGTTTTTAGGCTTGGCTGGCTATTATAGGAGATTTGTTTAAGGATTCTCATCTATATGTTCTCCATTGATCAAGTTAACTCAAAAGACAGTCAAGTTTCAATGGTCTGAAGCTTGTGAGAAAAGCTTTCAGGAGTTGAAAAAGAGATTAACTACCGCTCTGGTTTTGACCTTACTAGAGGGTACTCAAGGCTTCATGGTACATTGTGACGCATCAAGCGTTGGCTTGGGTTGTGTGTTAATGCAGAATGGCAAGGTTAGCTTATGCCTCTAGACAGTTGAAGGTTCATAAGAAGAATTATACAAGTCATTACTTTGAATTGGCAGCAGTAGTGTTTGCGTTGAAGATATGACGTCACTATTTGTATGGAGTTCATGTAGATATATGCACTGATCATAAAATCCTCCAATATGTGTTCACTCAGAAAGAGGAGGTGGTTGTAATTACTCAAAGATTATGACATGAGTATTCATTACCACCCAGGTAACGCTAATGTCATTGTTGATGCCTGAAGCAGGTTGTCAATGGGAAACACTTCCCATGTCGAAGAAGAAAAAAGGGAGTTAGCAAAAGATATGCACAAACTTGCACACTTGGGAGTCAAACTTATGGATTCCACAGAAGAAGGCATAGTGGTGACCAATGGGGGCGGAATCATCTTAGTGTCAGAGGTGAAAGAGAAGCAAGACCAACACCCTATTTTGCTTGGTTTAAAGGCAATTTTCCATAACCAAAGAGTATTGGCCTTCAAATAAGGGGGAGATGGTGTGTTGAAGTATTAATGTAGATTATGTGTACCTAAGGTGTATGGACTCCAAGAGAGGATCTTGGAGGAGGATCATAGCTCCATATATTCCATTTATCAAGGTTCCACCGAAATGTACCGTGATTTGAGAGAGGTATATTGGTTGGAAGGAATGAAGAGAGATATTTTGAGTTCGCTGCCAAGTGTTCAATTGTCAGCAAGTGAAAGTGGAACACCAAAGGCCTGGAGGTTTAGCTCAGAATATGTAACTTACGGAATGGAAGTGGGAGATGATTAATATGGACTTCATCATAAGCTTGCCAAGATCGCGAAGGAAACGTAATTCTATTTGGGTGATTGTCGACATAATGAAAAAGTCAGCCTATTTCTTGCTAGTAAAGACTACCTATTCAGCTGAGGATTATGCTAAGTTGTACCTTCAAGAAGTGGTAAGACTCCATGGGGTTTCAGTCTCCATTATTTCAGATAGAGGTGCACAATTTACTGCACAATTCTGGAAATCCTTTCACAAAGGTTTGGGTTCAAAGGTGAATTTGAGTACTGCTTTCCATCCTCAGACAGATGGACAAGCCGAACGTAATATCCAGACCTTAGAAGATATGTTGAGAGCTTATGTGATCGACTTCAAGGGAAATTGGGATGATCACCTATCTCTCATTGAGTTTGCTTACAATAATAGTTATCATTCGAGTATCCAAATGTCCCCATACGAAGTTATTTATGGGAGAAGATGTAGATCTCTAATTGGGTGGTTCGAAGTTGGCAAAGCAGGGTTGATTGGGCCAGATTTAGTTCACCAAGCTATGGAGAAGGTGAAAGTTATTCAAGAAAGGTTGAAGACAACACAAAGTCGCCAAAAGTCCTACACAGATGTTAGAAAAAGGCCATAAGAGTTTGAGGTAAATGATTGGGTGTATTTTAAGGTTTAACCTACGAAAGGAGTTATGAGGTTTGGTAAGAAGGGGAAACTTTGTCCCCGGTATATTGGACCTTATAGAATGTCCAAGAGAGTGGGCAATGTGGCTTATGTGTTGGAGCTACCCTAAGAATTAGCAGCGGTTCATCCGGTATTCCATATTTCTATGTTGAAGAGGTGCCTGGGTGATCCTTCATTGATAGTACAAACAGAGAATGTGGGGATTAAGGATAGCCTATACTATTAAGAAGTTCTGTTCAAATTTTGGATTGTCAAGTTCGGAAGTTGAGGACAAAAGAAGTTGCTTTAGTCAAGGTCCTTTGGAGGAACCAATTTGTCGAAGTAGCGACTTGGGAAGTAGAAGAGGATATGAAGAAGAGATATCCACATCTCTTCAAATCCGGAGAGAATTCAAATCAAGGTACTAAATTCTCTTCTTGGCACTTTATAAGATTATGTATGAACATATCTTTATTTGTTGTGTTGTTGGGTGCTAAAACGATGTTACTATCCCTAGCTTAGAGAAAGAACTCTCATTCGAGGACAAATATTCCCAAGGGGGAGATATTGTAACATCTCGTATGCTAGAGTTAACTAAAGTTAATCTAAGAAAAGCAAGAATAAATAAATTTGGAAATAAGTAAGGAAATCTAGAAAAATTTCCAGATTTTAAAAGTGAGTTTTGTTCATTTTCAAAAGGACATAACTTCCTTCTCAGTAGGAGTTTCGGTGCGTTCTTTATATGGATGGAAAGATCGTCGGAAGATATTTCAAACGACGTCAAGTTTGCGAAATTCCAAGGTAGTATGAAGGAGATATGACTTCCAAAAGTTGGGCTGATGAACAGAGGAAATTCCAAATACGGATTTGTTAAGGGTGTTTTGGTCTTTTCCTAATTAATTATTAATTTCGTTTTAAGGGTAATAAGTTTGGGCCTAAGCTGATCCCAATCAGTTTTCACATTTAGAAAATTAGATAGGGCTTTGAGAGAAAGGAGAAAAGAGGAGAACATAAAAGAAGACGCAAGAACGCCAAGAATTCTTTCGTGGATTTTCGTCGGGGGTGATACCTAGTATGTGAGATCGTTCGGTTATGGGTACTTTCACCCACACCCACTTTTTTTCAGTTCAGTAAAATTTGAATTAGTGAATGATGAACATGGAGTTCTTGATGAAACATTGTGAAATCTTGTTGGTTTATTTGTAGTTGATCTATAGTAGTTTGGGTTCTTGTTTCGGACTGTTTTCAGGTCTAAACTATTAGGTAATGAGCAAATTAGGGATTCTAAGTTTTTGTATTGGAATCCATGGGAGTTTGGGAAAGTTTATAGATGAAAAACGTAGAATAAAGTCGGAAAACCCGTCTGATAAGCACTGGGGCGCCTCGCCTCCAAAAGGCCCTCAGGACAGACTCTGTCCGTCAGGATCTGGCGTGCCGCACCTGCCAGAGTGCCTGAGGATAGCCTCTATCTATCAAGATCTGGCGCTCCGCGCCTCTCAAAGCGCCCCGACCCCCTGGAGACCCCGTTATTTCCCTATCTTTTCGTACTAGTTCCTTATTGATATACCCTTCATTACTAGTTGATTTCAACACTCTAGAGTACATCTATAGATCATGAAATCATCCATCAACATAAGGTCATGATCCTTGAACCCATACTTAAATTCAAGAAAAGTTAAGATGAAAGTCAAGAAAGTTAAGATCCAAGTCTAGAAGTTAAGAAGAAAGTCAAAGTAAGGTTATAACGTTTTCTAAAGTCTTTCTTAAAAGTTTTCACCTTGTTTTAAAAGACTTAAAGTCATGTCAAGAAAGAGCAAAGAAATGAGTTCATTTCTCAAAAGCTATAAGGAAACCAAGTATTCCTTAAGAGTTAAGTTTCAAGCAAGCAAAGAGTATCAAGTTGAGTTCACTTGTCAAGAATTATAAGGGAACTAAGCAGTCTCTAAGAGTTTAAACAAAATGTTTTCAAACTTTTGAGAAGGAAGGGAAGCTAGACTTCCACAGAGCCTATGACTAGTTTTCAGACAGAAGTAATAGCTTTATAAAATGAAGTAAGCGGGGAAACTATGATTTCTAAGAGATATTTTGAAGATAAGTTTTGTGCACTAATCTCAAACCACAGAATTAGTATATTTTAAAAACATAAGAGCCAATATATATATATATATTTTTGGGAGTATTATGGAGAACCGATTAGGGATGCGAGTTCAGATAATTCAAGTCTCCATGTAAACCATGTAGCCAACATGGTTAGAAAAGGGTCATACTTTTTGCATGAATCCTCTTCATAGTTTACTAGTGGATCCATTAGGCAGTCCAGGTCCTATACTCTGGCAAGGTTAGGATGGACGGGCAGCGTGGGTCGAGTAATGTTGTATCATCACTGTCTTTCTTAAGTAAGGGTTGTCAGTTCGAGAATCTCCCACAGAGTAATTTATTTTGATATACATCATTGCCTTTTTCATACTCAACGGTATTGTATTCTCATATATACTAGTATTGTATTTTATATACATCTCATACATTAGTACATATACTAAGAGATTTAATTATGTTTTCAGTCAGCATTTCTTTATATTGCATTTATTGTAACTGCGTATATTGAATAAGAGTTAGTAGATCATGAGTTGAGCAGAGCCAAGGTAAGTATTCATTCTTACTCCCTTTCAAGCCTAAGTGTTGTTAGTTTTACAACTCGCATACTCGTACATTCAATGTACTGATGCTAGTTGTCCTGCATTGTTTTATGATGCAGAGGCAGGTAACCAGGATCAGCACGCGGCGTTTCATTGATCCAGATTGAGCTCCAAAGTCAGTGTTGAGCCTCTTTGCTTTCTTGATCAGCACGCGGCGTTTCACATATCATTTATTCATACAAGACCAAGATTCTTTAGCCTTCTAAGTCAAGACATCACATATACACTTTCATACATGCATCAAGTAAGGGACACAAGCCTACCTAAACAAGAAACATCATTACATCACTTTAGCACATATTACATGTCATTCTAGAAGCACATAGGAACAACCATTATCGTATTTAAGTCATCCTATACACTACTATTTCATCATCAATAATAGACTCATATAGTCAAGTAGGAACAATCATGTATCAACTATAAGACTACACACATGAACACATAGTCACTAGTCAAACATGATCACGTAATATCAATAGAAGAACACATACTTTCACATTACTTCACATATAGGTAGATATGATCATACAACACAAAATCAACTACACAAATCATCACAACCCTTCTAGTAGTGCCGACAAGGTCATGATTATCATAATACTTAATATAACGCCGACAAGGCCACATCAATCACATAACACCGCCACCATAAGTGGACCATACCAATCACAAAATAATTCAAAAGCTATAATACTTAAAATAAAGAGAAATAGGGAAGCGTACCACCAATCCATTCTCTCCACTTCAATCCATGTCCAAATCATCTAATACAATATCATAAGACCCTTACCCATGACCATTAACATCAATTCAATACATAAACCATAATAATCAATGAATATAAGTCAATTCAATATATATTGATCAATCTAATACCAATTAGACATCAATTGAATTCAATTCTTACATTATTAGATAGCCCATAGAAATCTACACTAGAATTCATAAACATTAAGACAATATCACTTAACCCATAAAGTGGTCAAAAACTAGAGTTCATCAATTACATGGGTTCATAGGTCAATTGAGTTAATATAATCTTAACAACAATTCAATTAATATTTAATGATTAAAAACCTTTGATGCAAGAACCCATGGATAGATCATGAAATAGGACAATTTAACTTTGAAAACATTAGAAAACTTCTTTGAATTTGGGCTCTTTAATGAATAGAGTTTCAAGGATCAAAAATCATACCTCAATTATGTTTAATCCTTCAACCTTATAGCGGTCATCCTTCTAGTGTTCATCTCCTAGAAACACAAGGAAACACATTAAGAAGGATACTCATACCATTTTACTCTACGGCACGACATAGGAGTAGAAAAGAAGGGAACTCTATCTCTCTATAGCCTCGCGCTCATAGATGTGTCGCGTCTCACACCGATGGTCAAGACTCTACTAGACGTGACTTGATAAGACTTTTGATTCCTAAGACTACTTTCACCAACCTATGATGTGATACCAAGATTGTCACATCCCAAGATCATACCCTAGAACATATGGCACTCTTGGAGTGTAACTGGCGTACTCGACCTCTCAGAGGTCTTATACAAGCCCTTTCATATCATTCTTTGCATATACATAGTGAAAAGTAGTGCAGAATTAAAACTTTTAACAAAAAAAATCATTGTATTTAAAAACTCGTTCATATAAAAATCATAGGAAATACTAAGTCTCAATCTCATCAAAGCTTAGACACAAGAGTACTTGGGACACGGCCCATAAGCAATAGAAATATAGTACTACTAAGTCTATTACAATACTTCAATGAGAACAATAAAAGACATCTATGCCCTCGAGTCAAATGAGGAAATACTTCAACTTCACTTAAAAGATGCTACGATTCAAGTATTGCTTCCCAAATGCTCCTCACCTACCAACCACTATAGAGATAGATAAAAGCATGAAATTAGTACGACCACATGTACTAAGTATGACATAATGCATAAAAATCATGAAAATGGACATTCATTGGAAATATGCATTTTTTTAATTTAAATATCATAATATAATCATAATAACAACATTTAACAACTTAGAAACACATAAGAAATCATTTAATCAAATTATCACATTTTTAAGGTTACTTTACAGTGAACCAAATCACTGTTACACTGAATTTATTCACTCAGTGAAGTGCTTTAGCTTCACTTTAAGCACTTTCTAGCATGTAACTCACTCACTAAAAGCTATCCTAAGATCCACTTAAGCAACACAAATAGAGACTGCCCATACACCCTCTCTAAGCATGCCTAAACGATCCTAAAGACTACTTAGAATGAGACACATACACACTCACAATACATCAAAACACATAACATACATCATATGACATTCTCGTTACCAAGGCTATCAAAAGACTTACTTAATTACTTATAGAAGAGAACGTCCATACACTCTCTTCAAGGTTACCAAAATAATCCTTAAGACTTCCTAAGTTTAGATCATGCATAAATTATCAA
The DNA here is from genome assembly GCA_016801875.1 of Solanum sitiens. Classification (NCBI taxonomy): domain Eukaryota; kingdom Viridiplantae; phylum Streptophyta; class Magnoliopsida; order Solanales; family Solanaceae; genus Solanum; species Solanum sitiens. The sequence continues at coordinate 189,269 of JABWTJ010000603.1, forward strand.
CCAACTCTATCTAGAGTCATTCTCAAGACTTCCATAGATAAGATATGAAGAGATCATCCCAGATGCCCCCTTCACACTTTAACTAAGGGATACTTAAGTCACTCTAGATTAGGTACTCATTCATGTACATACTTTCTAACATAAGTCATTATTTCATTAGTTCATTAAGAAACATTCATCACATAAAGGACGTTCAAGTAATGGTCTTGGAGAAGACCTAGGGACTCTTACTAACATCTTCAAAGCCTATTGTGCAATGTCTAGATAGCGTCCCATACAACCAGCTAAACGTCATAGAACTTCTATAATACTAATAGGTATCCCACATGATGAGAATATGCAATAACCGACATAGACCATGGTAGCAAATAATGGAATCCGTAATTCTATCCTACTCCGATGAGGTTGTTCTACTTGTCAATGGTAGAACTTGGCCACATCCCATGTAGGCACATGGTTAAGGAATATGAAATGCTTACTTTGTATTCTATCCTCATCCTTTAACTAGAACTACTTCCCTTTCCATACTCACTAGGTGCTAACCTTTGTTCTCATAGATTAATTCACATTAAGGTTCATACAAAAGGGTTCCATATCAAGTTCATAACCCAATTACATTTACCCTACCAAAGAGGTACTCTAGGGGCTGCCTTACAATGGTGACAAGAAGCTCATCATAACTTTACTAAGGTTTGATATGATGTCGTTCCAGCCAATCAACCTTAAGTTCATCATTGCATTAAAAGAAGGATACCATTACGACTTTCGACTTTAAGTTTCATAACCTTACTACTAGGTTCAGGGTTTCACATAAAGGAACCTCTTATCATCATTCAAGGTCTCACATATCATTTATTCATACAAGACCAAGATGCTTTAGCCTCCTAAGTCAGGACATCACATATACACTTTAATACATGCATCAAGTAAGGGACACAAGCCTACCTAAACAAGAAACATCATTACATCACTTTAGCACATATTACATGTCATTCTAGAAGCACATAGGAACAACCATTATCATATTTAAGTCATCCTATACACTACTATATCATCATCAATATAACCATCATAGACTCATATAGTCAAGTAGGAACAATCATGTATCAACTCTAAGACTACACACATGAACACATAGTCACTAGTCAAACATGATCACGTAGTATCAATAGAAGAACACATACTTTAACATTACTTCACATATAGGTAGATATGATCATACAACACATAATCAACTACACAAATCATCACAACCCTTCTAGTAGTGCCGACAAGGTCATGATCATCATATTACTTAATATAACGCCGACAAGGCCACATCAATCACATAACACAGCCACCATAAGTGGACCATACCAATCACAAAATAATTCAAAAGCTATAATACTTAAAATAAAGAGAAATAGGGCAGCGTACCACCAATCCATTCTCTCTACTTCAATCCATGTCTAAATCATCTAATTCAATATCATAAGACCCTTACCCATGACCATTAACATCAATTCAATACATAAACTATAATAATCAATGAATATAAGTCAATCAAATATATATTTATCAATCTAAGACCAATTATACATACATTGAATACAATTCTTACATCATTAGATAGCCCACAGAAATCTACACTAGAATTCATAAACATTAAGACAATATCACTTAACCCATAAAGTAGTCAAAAACTAGGGTTCATCAATTACATGAGTTCATAGGTCAATTGAGTTAAAATAATCTTAATAAAAACAATTCAATCAATATTTAATGATTAAAAATATTTAATGCAAGAACCCATGGATAGATCATGAAATAGGACAATTAAACTTTGAAAACTTTAGAAAACTTCTTTGAATTTGGGATCCTTGATGAATAGAGTTTCAAGGACCAAAAACAAAACCTCAATGATTTTAATCCTCCAATTTGATGAAGAATCACCACTCAAATCTCCAATCCAAGTTCTTCCTTGAGTTTTAGCTTCAATGGAGTCTTAAGGAATTTCTAAGGGATTTTGGGGTTTTGATTTGGAAGAATGAATTCTTCTAAGTGTTAAAGACATATATACATGTCTAAAATACCATAAAGACCCTTAAGGAACCGCCAAACCTTCAATTTGGACTTGGGATGAAATTACCATTTCACCCCTCAATTTACAGTGACTTGCGCAGGGAACCAGTCTTCACAGACGGTTGCCAAACGACAACCCATCTTTTGACCAACGGACCGTCATGTTGGTCCATGGTCTTGGACTTAGTCTGTTCATTTTCCTCATCTCTCCCCTGAATAAGTCCCAATCGATGATCCACCACCAACGGGGCATCGACTGACCCAGTGGGCGTTGATTCCCAACCGTTGGTTGGGCAGTGTTTTGCAGTCTTGGGCATCTTGAAGGGTCCTTCCTCAAGGACCCTTGGATGGTACTTGGGGATGTTTTCCTGGACGTTTCCAAACCAAACATGAACGTATAGAAGTTTAGGACCTATCACATGAATTTCACCAAAAACGAACACGTAAAACTCAACGAAATATGCTTAGACACACAAGGTCATTTCAAGGAACATCTTTCGAATGTCATGGACGTTCTTGAACGTTTGACGTCCAAACTTCACGAAACTTGACGCACTGCCTATATACACTATAATAACTCATTTAAGGACGTCATAACCTCATGAATCACATATAAACACATAAAAACACATATGAGACACTTAGGTGACTTAGTCGTCGAACGTCTTAGTCGTCCCTTGATGTTTGACTTCCAATGCACCTAAAACTCTAGACACTGCCTCAATACAACATTATAGACCAATTTATGACCTTAGACCATCATGACAATCATTTTAGGCTCTAGTTCACCATGTCATTTTCAGGATCTTACATTCTCCCCCACTTTTCTCATGTTTTAGGGACCTTATAGGATTATACCCCTAAAATATTACTAAAATTAAATTAAATATGATTGGATAAGAAAAGACCAAAATACCCCTCACTATTTTTGGCTAACTTCCCTTAACTGGACAACCTAACTTCAAAAGGTCATATCTCACTTATCCAAACTCAGAACTTAGCAAACTTGGTGCCATTTGGAAAGATAATTCAAAGATCTGTCCTAAGGTATCTTGTACAAGACCTAACTCATTATGTTCGGAGAATTATGATTGTTTGAAGTTGACCTAAAACTCATAGTTTAGCATAATTTACAAAATTTCAGATTTCGCTCTTTCCAATTAGTTCTTTTTAGAATTCAAGGTGCTACATCTAGTGACCTGGACTTAACACAGAATAAGTTTTAAATTTCTTGGCAAAAAATTACTCATTACGAAATTTGTTTCAAGTCTTAGCTCAAAAAAACTTTTGGGATATTACAATTTGAGTGGTGTTCCATCTTCTCTTAAAAATTTCCATACAACCACACTATGCACCAAATATTAGAAAACCACAACCTTAGATACTCGCAATCCATAATTACTACACCAAATTTGCTTAGCTACATTCTTATTATATATTTGTATCCCGTCAAAATCTACCACAAACTCTTATTACCATTATGCTCAGTCATCCCTGACTACCGCTACAAGTCAACATGTTTATCTACATAACACCTCAAACTCAGGTATACTCATCAAATTCAATGGAGTAACCCCATTTTTATACACACTTTTATATGGCTTAAGATAAAATCACAGGTCCTTATATTACCTTCCTTTTTTCTTAACAAACAAGATAGGAGCACCCCACTAGAAAATACTAAGACAAATGAACCCTTATCAATAAGCTCTAGGATTTGAGCCTTAAACTCTCTTAATTCTCCTAGATTCATACGATACGTAAGGGGATAGAAATGGGGTGAGTGTCAGTCTTCTATTCAATACAGAAATATATATCTCTATCCAAAGGCAAACAAGGCAAATCTGTAGGAAACACTTCCTTAAACTCAGACACCACAATAATAAACTCAATCGAATGAGACTCAACCTAAACATCCCAAACATGATCCAAATAACCCAAACAACCCAAACAACTTACCCTACTAGTTTACTATCCATAATGAAGGATATGATCTTAGCTAGCTTAGGATTGTACACCCCTTCCCACTCTCATTTTCACTACCTAAGATCTCTAGAGTTACCGACTTAGTATTACAATTAATCCATGTATAATAGGGGAACAACAAAGTCATGTCTAAGATTACATCAAGTAAGTCATATCCAATATAACCAAATCAACCCAACTCTGAATATCCATAAACACAAAAGGACAAAACGATATACATTGGTGAATATGACTGGCTCTTCAACTATGTAGAACTATGGATGGCGACATAAAGTATATCATAAAACATATCCAATCCCAAGGCAATTGAAATGGCACGTACGAATAAGTAGAACCCATATCACACAAAATAATAGCCATCCGACCATATACAAGAGTATCATTAGTGACCATTGCATCACACATCAAACTCGATCTTTCCCGAATACATAAAACAGAGCCTTGTCCTATTGACAGGGAGACTCATTACTCGGCTGCAATACACCTCAACCCGTATTTCCATTTCCTTGGACTCCACAGCCTTTCTGATTTCCTCCTTATATGCCCAGGTCCTCCAAAAATTTTAACACACCTTATAAATTATATTCGATTGTTGAACACTTAATTAGATCACGGGGGTTTATTTGGGTATGATTTGATGTCCATAATGATGACTACAAAAATGCGGGAAACAGGGCTGAGATTCTATCTCGCCCTATCCATTGTGGCGGGAGGAATTCAGGCCTGGTGGCCTCGACTTGGAATGAAAAGTGCCGTCCCAGAGCTCAAACAGAAATACAACCCGTGCCAACTAATTTTCTGGGGTATTTCTCTTTTCTAATTTTTCCCAAAGTTTTTTAGCTCTACCAAACGAATTTAGGATAATATATGAGCTAAGAGAAAGAATGTTTATCCCAAGTAAATACTACGACACATGAACCAATTTATTCTTGTTAATTGAGTACCACAACCCACATAATACAAGGATAAATCCAGACACTTACACAATTATCAGTTTGTCGCAACGCATATCAGGATTTCTAGTTTACGAGCCACATCATAATTTATTTAGAACCTTGCGCCTAATCTCGTGATGACCTTCTTTTTTGTAACCAGTCCCACAATACTCAAGCAGTTACAACTGACACAATTTCAACATCTAGGCTAGCACATTGCGCATATGAACATTAAGGGAAGCAATACTACGCACGTAATCATATAAAAGCACCAAAATTATACACTCTTCATATTTATAGTTAATTTGATACAAATATAACCACACATTCACCGTTCCAAGTTACAATTCACATAGAAGTCTAATATCTTCAATTACTTCATTCCATCAACGACCACCGACCATGCTTTATACGGTCCCTAAGGCTAGATACTAATTGGAACCTTCTAAATTCCAATTTTCTTGATTGTGTTCCATCTATTTCACTTCGTTGAGATACTAATTAGAATCAGGAGATACCAGTTGGAATCAAGAGATACTAATTGGACTCAACTCATACCACAAGCGACAATAGTAGCTAGCGATCCTCATAAAAATACTAATTTCAATCACAGAACTTTGTCAAACCCAATTCTTAACCGCCCCATTCTTTAAATGATTGTAACTAAACATTAAATCAGTCCTCGAAAAAACCAACGCTCCTTGCCATTGGTAAAAAATATCATCAACAAGAGGAAATGTCTACTTGTTCCTAATGGTAACCTTATTTAATTGTCAGTAATCTATACACATCCCCTCTTGCTAGTGTTTGTGTTACCACTTTTGCTGCTCTAGTTCGGACCATAGAGTGAAAGAGGAAAGATACCAATTTGTATCATCAAGATACCAATTAGATTCAAGTCATATCAGGAAGGAGTAGAAAGAAATGAATTTTTTTCCTAAAGTGTTTTAGCCTCTCAAAGAAAAGTCCATACGTCATCGTACCTTTCTGCAAGACTCGACTAGACTTGTTTTGGTACAATGAGATCAACGAACCTAGGATCTAATACAAAATTTGTCACAACCCAGACCGTCATGATTAGCACCCACACTAACCATCCGGTGGGAGAACCACAACTACAACCCAAACTAAGCAACTAAACAAAAACTTAGGCAATTAAGTTATGAAAACAAGTTAATTAACCAAGCCAATGTGGAATTAAATACCTAGAACGTGAAAGTAATTGTACCAAAACTCCATTACCAACAATTCTAAGAACAAGGGGTACAACCTCGAAACTAAACAACACCTTAAACAGATAATCTGAGTCCGAAAAGAGAGGACTTAAACAAAGAGAACTCAAGGCATCCGTGAAGAACTAGCTCACCCTTGAATTCGAAATGGTCACTGATATTCTAAACGAGGTTGATGAATAGCCGCCGGAAGATGCTTTGTACTCAATAAAAATAAGAGCAAGTGCAATAGCAGTACACAACCAGAGCGTACTGGTAGGATCACACGATTATCCTACTAAGTGAAACACATGACAGTAACCACAATATCGAAAAACAGGCATATACAAAACATATACAATATCATCCTCATTTACATCAATGAACCGTTTCACACTTCTCAACAATATACCGTTATATCAATTTAGAGCAACAAATAGTATTTCAACCTCAATCACCATTAGATATGAACTCAACCATCATAAGTAGATATACACAACACAATCACAAACACAATATATATTCTCTAAGAACATAACAATCCGATCCAAGTTAGTTACGCCAGAACATGGTAATCCAATCCCATTCACACACCACAATTACAAACACAATGTATACCCTCACAATCATACAATAAGATGTTATTCATGGCATACAATTATTTAATTATTCTCATTTACAATTAGGGTGATCAATAATGCAACAATTGCGTATATATTTACATTTTAATGAAGCACTTACAACCATATATTAACCAGCATGAAATCACAACCATCACCTACCTCGAATACAAGCTTGAACCCCCCTAAGGCACTTGAATCCTCCCTTTTTGAATTCTTCCACTTGTTCTAGGTCTACAAATAACAATACAATAGCGGAATCAATAAATAATCACTAATTACCAGAATTGCTAACAATTCTATGAATACTATATCAAACCCATGATCCCAATTATCCAATTTAGGGTTGTCTCCACCATAGATTCAAGATCAAAACCTCTCCCCATCAATATTAACCTATTCTATTAAGTTCTACATATTAAAAAACATATTTGAAGAGTGAAAAGCTAACATTTACCCTCAAGAATGGTGAAAACGAGTGAGAAATGTCTGGGGTTCGTTCTTTAGCTCTAAAATTTGAAAAATATCAAATAAAGTTGTTTAGGGTTTATTTAAGACCATAAGTCACATTTGTCCCACTACGCTGTACCTCACTCACTCTGGCGCCCTAATCCCGCTCTGGCATATTGCATGGAGATAATGTTATTTGTTCATGCTATGATTATTTTCGAGAGTTCTACTCTCCCGAATTGAATTATGTAAAGTCATACGGGTTCCTTACCGTCTTATATATCCACTCATGTAATTGAATTCATAATTAGATCTCTCACTTCTTAATAGATTTCCCTCGGCCTCTAACTTAGATTTTATCCAAATCTGGACTAGGCTAGGAATTCCAAGTTATTACAAAAATATTTTCTTCCTCAGTTATTTTCCTGTTGGATTTTCTATTAAGACGGAACCCACTCATTACAAATACATATACAAAGCACATCTGCTTAGATGACAAGAAAAATACAAAGTAACTATTGTCTATATGGTAATATTAGTGAGATAAGACTTAATTATATAATTAACCTCATTAAATTGAAATAAATATATAAATTATTGCACTTAACTATAAAAAAATTTCAATGACCATCTTCATATGATTGCGTGAATAGGAAATACATATGACGATTCATGTTGAACATTCACTAAAGAATCTTCAAAAAAAATTCTAAGCTTATTCTTCAAATCTTCGCTGAAATAAGCAATAATATTTACTATAACATATATTTTTGGAATTAGTAATAATTCGTAACGCACGTGTCAAAGAACTAGTACATATATATATATATATATATATAGTTAACTCCTGTATTAAGAATAGCAAACAAGAAAATATTAAAAGATGAAAGAAAAACACAAAGAACTATCTGAGTCCACATAATCCACCATGTGTCCTTAAGAAATTTAATCACCTCAAGTACCCGAGGTTACAGATTAATTCCTCCCAAGATAAAAAAGATTAATCATTAAACCAGTTGTGGTACCTCAAACTTGAATACTTTCAACAAATCACACACAAAGGCACGATCAATCAATTTTGTGTTGTAAGAAATGTATGCAAAAGAAGGGAAGAATTTAATGATGAAAAATGAGAGACGACCTCTCAATTTATAGCCAACAAAGGGTAAAGGTCACAACTCTTAGGAAAGAAGACAACCTTCCAGAAATGTCACAACACTTTGGAAAAGGCACAACCTTTCAAACGGTCACAACCATTTAGAAAGGACACAGCCTTTTATAAAGGTCACAACCCTCCGGCAGAGTAACAACCCTTCAGGACAGTCACAACCCTTCATTTCATGTTCACACTTTTAAAACCCAACAATCTCCCACATGAATATGGAATGACTATTTTTTAAAAATAAATGCATGAAAAATTGTGTGATTCATAAGTAGGTTTACCTTTAAACTTTCCATGGTGAACATATAACGGATAGAATCGGTCAATCGGTTGATTTCAAATCATTGAACCGTCCAGCTTTGGTGTATACCTAGGCAACATAAGTCACACAATCAACCCTTGAACTGTTTTTGGTTCTCATTGTTTGGTTCATTTCATCCATTAACACATCTTGGTTAATAAGTGCTTAGAGAACTAGCCTTACCGGATTTTCCTTGAAGCGGCGTACACTTCACACTTACATAGGTGATTTCCAAATGTGTTATCCCGTAGATACATCATTTGATATACCATGTATCAAACTTAGTACCCATTAAAAAGTCATAATGCCTTTATCCTTGTTACTTGTTACTAAACATTATTATCTTATCATGAGAATGAATAGAATAAAATAAAATATTTTGACAATGTTGAACCATCATTAATGACTTTGTTTGATCTCCTTGAATCTAGATCTTGGGATCTCCAGTCTTCTAGGTAGAGTTACCTCCACAATGACTTGTCCTCGATCATAGTCTCATTCCCTTTGATAATCTATCAACTACCTCTCTAGTTAGACCTTTTATTAGTGGATCGGACACATTATTCTTTGACTTTATATAGTCAATTATGATAATTCCACTAGAGAGTAGTTCTCTAACTATATTATGTCTACGTCATATATGACAATACTTTCCATTATACATCATGCACCATGCCAGACCTATTACAAATTAACTCTCACAGTATTTGCATACTGGAGCTAAAGGTTTGGGCCAAAAATCTTTCAAGAAATTTCAGAGTTATACAACTTCTTCACCGACATTATCTAGAGTGATCAACTCATATTTCATAGTAGAGCGGGCGATACATTTCTATTTGGAAGATTTCCAAGAGACTACTCCTCCAGCAAGAGTAAATACATATCCACTAGTAGATTTTATTTTATTTGACCTGGTGATTCAATTTGCATCACTATATTCTTCAAATACTGTTGAATACTAGTTATAATGCAAAACAATAGTTTGTTAAGTGTGTTTTTAAATACTCAAAACTCTTTTCATTGTCATCCAATGAGTTTTATTGAGATTACTAGTTAACCGACTCAGCTTACTAGTAGCACATGCTAAATCTGATCGTGCACACTTCATGATATATATCATACTTCTCAATACTCTAGCATAATTCTATTGCGATTCACTTTTGCCTTCATACTTTTGAAGTACAAAACTCACATTTATTGGAGTCTTGACAATATTATATTCCAAATACTTGAACTTGTCAAGTACCTTTTCAATCACGTTAGTAACTTTAATTTCTTTCATATTGAAGTTACTTTCTAGCATATGCTTAGTAGCCTTCATGTAAGAAATGTCTCTTTTGATGATCAACATGTTATCAACAAACAAACAGACAATGACCTTGTGATTTTGATGTCTTAAATGTAAAAACAATTATCACATTCTTGAATTCATTTACTAACATAGTTTGATCAAACTTCACATGTCACTTTTGGACGCTTGTTTTTAGTCCACAAAGTGATTTTAACAAGTTTACAGACTTTCTTTTCTTTACCAGGAACCACAAAACCATTGGGTTGTTCCATGTGAATTTCTTCCTCTTATTTTTCATTTTAAGAAAAATATTTTCACATCCATTTTGACGAATTTGAAGGTCATATACCGCAACTAGCGCAATCAACATCTGACTTAATATATCCTGGTTAGTGTCTATTATGTGTCAAAATAATCAAGGCTTTCTTATTGTCTATAGCTTATGACAACAAATGTTGCTTTGGATTTGTCAATAGTTCCATCAGCTTTCTTTTTCTTTTGTAGATCTACTTTGAACCTAAAAGTTTATTTCTTGGAGGAAGATCAATCAACAATCAAGTACGGTTGCTCAAGATTGAATCAATCTGACTATTGACAACCTCTTTCCCAAATTAGTCCACATAGGGCTTAGCTTCTTCAAATTTATGAGACTCATTTTCAAAAAGAAATATTACAAAATAAACTTCGAAGGAAGTAATTTGTCCATTTACATTTACTATCCCTCTGAATCTCTTTATAAATATATTCTCCTTGGTTTATTCCAAGTTCTTTTATACCCTTCACTTAACTATCTGACGGTTAAGCCATATGAGCCATAACTTGACATGCTTTACTATTTGTAGCATATTCAATGAACATACAATCCACAGTCTTAGGTCCTATTTTTACCAGTTTGGGAATAGTTCCCTCATTTCCATTTCTCATATTGAATATATTGTATTGAAAATTGTTAGATCACTATTTTTCAAGAGTTATTGTTTTTATATACTTTAAGGGGCAACAAGCATTCTCGATCAGGATACACCAAATCCTTAACAAACAAAAGTTTTTGTTGCTCCCTTTCTGAACAATTTTTTTTCTTTTGCTATAATGATAGCACCCCCCACAAATTTTGTGGTGAATCTAAACTTATAGGAAATTCAACATTTCCTTAAAAGTTTGATTTTTCCTGTCAACAATTTCATTAGATTAAGGTGAGAATGTGCAGTACTTTGATAGATGATTCAATTTCCAAATAGATTTCCGCAAAAGAAGATTGACATTCTTCACATCTATCACTTATAATCATGAAAATATCCAACTGACTTTCAACTTTAGTTTATATTTGCCAATATGTTTCTATTGCTTTATCCTTATCATTCAGCAAATAAACATAACAATATCCAGTGCAATTATCAATAAAATTTATGTAGCACTTTTTCCCACCACGAGATGGCGTTGACTTCATATCACAAATGTCAGTGTAAATAAATTCAAACGTATTCTAGTTCACTTCAACAACACATACTTGACATTGATTTATTGCACTAGAAGTTAGGCAAAACTTCTAAGTTGATCAGTTTTTGCAAGGCTTTGTAATTGACATGTCTCAATCATTTATGTCACGTACAATTTGAGTCAAGCAAGTAAGAACAAACAAAAATACTATGTTTGAAAAGACCTTCTCTGAGGTAACCTTTTCCACAAATATATTGTTCTTTACTTTTTATAATTTTCTCAAATACAGGCATTGTTTTACAATCAAGACTTTGCCATATGTCCTTTCAGAAGGACCTTTTCATAACATTCAATTTGTTATAGAATTACCCATTACCATATTCTCATTGGTCCAATAAGAGTAATATGACCCAAATGTTTGTTTTACAACACAAACATAACAGGTACTTTTCACCAATGTTCATTTCTATACAAAAAATATATTTGAAAAGACATATCTTTTCATGAAAAAATACAATATTTTATGTGAAACTTTTTCATAAAAGAATACAATTCATTTGAACGAGTAATATCATTTTGTTGTTTTATACTAGTCATATCATATACTAGTAAAGAAAGACTCAAGGACCACAATTTCAAATATACTCCAAGATATTTGTTGGTCTAACACAATACAAGAATGTCATCAAATTTCATATTTTGTACTTTGAAATTTAAATTATATAGTAAGTCTAATTTTGTTTTTATCACAAGTATTTGAAATTGTTTTCCACATATTTGTTTCTCATGCTTTCAAATTGTTCACCATCAAAATACACATTGGCAACACGAAGCCTTTTTTGGAGATTTAATTCATATAAACACCCATTGCAGTCATAAACATTACTAATTTTATATTACTAGTATTTTTTTCCTTTCTGTCAAAACTAGACAGACAACTTAGTATTTAGAATACTAACAATAAAAATTCAATCTTTATACAACTTGTTTCTAGTTTAACAATGAAGTTTTATATTCTTCTAATCGGTAAACGAATGAACCTTTAATTATGATGAAGTTTTTTATATTCTTCGAATCAATTTCGCATTCAAATAAAGTATTAAACCAAAAAGGTTTTAATCTCCACAAACCTCAAATAAAAAAATGTTTTTACATTTAAGTCAAGAGGAAACTAAGAGTTCCGAAAGAGTTTTAAAATAAAAAGGGGAACATTTATTCCAAGAGGAGCTTTTTATATCTACAAGAGTTGAGCAAATTATCTCAACTCATTGGAAAGAGGATATTTTAAAAGCATGAAATAAAATATATTTTTGGAGTAGTATTGAGAAACGATGTAGGGATGAGAGTTCAGATTAACTCGAGTCTCCATGTAAACCATGTAGCCATCATGGGTATTAATGTGTCATATTTTTTAGATGATCACGTAACTTAGCTAGTGGATCCACTTAGTTGAGGATGTCTTATGCGACGACAAAGAATAGGACAGTTCTGGCAGCGTGGGCGAGACGTTGTATCACCACTTAGGCTCATAGTGGTGGTTGTCGGTTAGACAAACTCCCACAAAAATTATATTACTTGCTTATATAAGTAAAGTTTATTTTATTATTATTTTATATTTAATGAACTAAGTGTTTACACTGTTTTACCAGGTTTTTATATATTGCATATGTCTTTATTGATTTATATTGAGTTGTTATCTTGTGAGTCAAGAAGATCCAAGGTTAGTTCATCCTTAATCCATTTCAAGCTTTATAGATGTCTTTAGAATTCCAACTCGCATACTAGTATATTCAATGTACTGATGTCATTTGGCCTACATCATCTTATAATGTAGACGCATGTAACCAGGATCAGCACGCGGCGCTTCGTTGATCCCGTTCGAGCTCTAGAGTCAGTGGTGAGACTTCTTGCATTCCGGAGGACTTCCTTTTCATTTTCTTTATTACTTTAGTCCATTAGGACGTTGTGGGGTATGTCCCAACATCCATCTCAGTCAGTTTAGAGGCTTTGTAGATAGCTAGTAGTTTAGTAGTCTTTACTTTTCATTCTTATTTTAATGACTTGAGTTGCTATTTTGGCCAGTTTGAATGTTTATATTTTCAAAACATTCCAGATAGTATTACTGTACAGTTTAGTTAAGTTCTCTCATTCTTAAGTATGATTGTTGTCTTCAGCTGAGTTAAGTAAGCCAGGTCAAGGGTTCGTTCGAGGCCAGCAATGGTCACCGAGTGCCGGCTGATACACTCAAATTACACCTCCTTAAAGAAGTATAAGCGGTCGTAATCAGGTAGAGAACCCAACTAGTAGGTTGGGGTCGATCCCACGAGGAAAATGGTTTAGACTTAACTTCAATTCACAATCACGTCTATTTAGCCAAGGTCTTTCTGAAACCAAGTAATTGGGGGGCGGGGGGGTTATGAAACAAGTTTCTTAAACAATTCTAAATTAACAACTAAACAAAAGTAAATGGTAAGTTTTTATCAAGTTCTGAGACTAACTAGGGTTTATCTGTTCCCCATAGGTTCATAACGTCGTATTCCTAGTAATAGCAATTCTTCCCTAGTGTTTTGCATGTAAAGCGGTAAGTTATGTATCTCTAAATCCTTGGTCCGGCATCTAGATAATTTCACCCCGTACCTTGGTCCGGCTACGTGTGTATAAGATACTAACCCTTACCTTTACCTCATATTAGACATCATAATCGATGTATGACTTAGTTATTACTTCGCACCAATCGACACTATCCTATTAGATAGTATATCACGAAATCTATGTTGATAATTCTTTTCTTATTAACTACTTCCTTTGTCCAGAAAGTAGAAGCAAGGCGAGTTCTAGCGTGTACACTCGTTAAAAATACTTCTAAGCGAATGAATTATCAATACATGCAAGAACCTATTTGAGAATTGCTTATTTGCTAGTACTTTGTTAATTACCCATGGTTCTCACAACCCTAGTTGTGGATTTAGTTACCTATGCAAGCAAGATCACAATTCATAGTTTTTAATGAAGAATTCATGAACTTACTTAACAATAAGAAGACACCCAGAAATTCAACTTGAAATTGCAAGAAAATTCTTCAACACGAATCCGGAAATTAATTAATTGCTAAAAGTTTGCAACCAATAATCTCCAACACAAAATAGAACAATACCAAGAGTATCTAACCCCAAAAACGAGGTTTTAATCCCCTATTTATAGAAAACATAGTCCTAAAGAAAAAGGAATTAAATGAGGAAAGTTTGTTCAGTTTACACTGCTTCAATCGGCGATCTCATTGACGAACCATCGATGGAACGACTGTCCGTCGACTGCCTCCGTTAGTTCAGGCTTAGAATTATTTTCACTGGAGAACACCTTTTCTGAATCAAACGATGGACCTACAATACGATCTGTCGTATCTTTTACGGTCAATTGATACGCTCAAATTACACTTCCTTAAAGAAGTATAAGCGGTCGTATCAAGTAAAGAACCCGAAAAGTAGGTTGGGGTCGATCCCACGAGGAAAATAGTTTAGACTTAACTTCAATGTACAATTACGTCTATTTAGTCAAGTCCTTTCCGAAAACAAGTAATTAAAGGGGGGGTTTGTGAAACAAAAGTGTTTAATTATTTCTAAGTAGAAAAAGTAGCAAGAGTGAAACTTTAGTGTTTATCAAGTTGTGATAGAAACAAGGGTGTAAGTGTTCCCCATAGGTTGATAATGCGGTAATCCTAGCTATAACAATTCTTCCCTAGTGTTTTGCATGGAAAGTGGTAAGTTAGGTATCTCTAAATCCTTGGTCCGGCATTTAGAGAGTTTCACCCCGTACCTTGGTCCGGCTACGTGTGTCTTAGGTACTAACCCTTACCTTTACTTCATATTAAGCATCATATTCGATGTATGACTTAGTTATTACTTTGCACCAACCGAAACTAGCCTATTAGATAGTATCCTACTAAATCTATGTTGATAATTCTTTCCCTATTAACTACCCCCTTAGTCCGGAAAGTAGAAATAAGCCGAGTTCTAACGCGTGCACTCATTAAAAAGACTTCTAAGCGAAAGAATTATCAATGCATGCAAGAACCTATTTGAGAATTGTTATTAAACTAGTTTTACTTTGTTAATCACCCATGGTTCCCACAATCCTAGTTGTGGATTTAGTTACCCATGCCTAGAAGAACACAATTCATAGTTGATAAACAATAAATCATGAATTTACTTTGAAATATTTGAAGAAAATCAAAAAATTCAACTTTAAATAACAAAATCACTTGAAAACCGATTCTGGAAACTTGAATTAATGCCCAAGTTGCAAAACAAATCTCCAAGAACAAAACTATGAAAAATAGTAAAAGAATCTAACCCCCAAAATGAGGTTTTACACCCTATTTATAAAGACATTGTCCTAAAATAAAAGGAGATCAAATAAAGAAAGTTTGTCCAAAAACTCGGCTTCAATCGACGACCACCACAGACGGTCCGTCGATCAAACGACGGACCGTCGACTTCCTCCGTAAGTCCAGACTTAACATCATTTTTTATCCTTCGCTTTGCATTTTCTCTGATCCAATCGACAGACTAACAGCACGGTCCGTCGATTCACTTACGGTCCGTCGATGCTTCTCGTCATTCCATACTTAGCTTTTCTTCAACATCGGGTACTCATTCTCTGATCAAATTGACAATTCAACAGGACGGATCATCGATCCTTCTGTAGCCCCACATTTGGTCAGAATTCCCGGAGTTGCTTCCTGATGCCTGAACCTCCAATTGACGGTCACCATCTATGGTACGTCGATTGGATGACGGACCGTCGATGGCCTTCGTGGGTTACCTCTGCACTAAATCTCCATAGCCTTCTGCGTTTTGGTTTTGGACAACTTTCCTGCAAAACAAAGATAAAAACATATTAAAATTATTACAAAAAGGCTCTAGACACACACCAATCTTAAGGAAAAAGAATTGAAGTACCGTGAAACCACGGTACATTAACACCCTCAACTTAAATTCGTTGTTTGTCCTCAAGCGATGCACTATGACTGAACACAACACTTTGTACACAAGTATCCTCTTTTAAACTTATGCAATCACATGGCTATTAATCCCAACTTTTTCGTTGCTTTAGTTCATGTTTCTACTCTTAGGCTTGATAGGCTTACTCATGTGGATCAGACCATGACACAGACTCACCATGCACCGACACCCCTACTCTTTTGTCTCTCGCAAGGATCATTATTTAACACTCTCGCTCAAAACAACTTCACACCTAGTTGCTACTTGTCGCCATAGGCTTACCCTTATTTTCACTGCTTAAGTTCACCATGTTAGACTCTTAGGATCATGATAGGACTTTCTTGGCTTGTAACGCAGGCTCAGGGTCAGGTATGGTATATATGGGTACATTTTAGTGACTTGTTGTCCTCCGTGACATTACAGCTAAGCGTCCTACCTCTTTCATTGTCTATTATGCCCTACTTTTCTTTTCTTGTCATCTTTGCCTTGTTTTCTCCTTTCTTTCTCTTTTGTGGAAGTTACTCTTACTTCTTTTTGTTCAACACTCTTTTTCTCATAATTATTTTGTTTTCTTCATTTTATTTTTCAATATCTTTCTTCTTTTTCTTTCTTTATTCAATTGACAATTTTGACTGAGTCACTTCCCTTGTTCACTTTTTTTCTTTTCTTTTCCATATTACTCTTTTCATACCCATTTTTGGGTCATCACTCATAATAGCCACCCTCAACTTATGGCTTTGTCATGAGTCGAGGTAAAAATTACCCAAGATTGGGTCAGGGCCAAGACGAGGTCAGATTCTGCACTAGCCACCCTCAACTTATGTTTTTGGCCTAAGTTGAGGTGCACATGTCCAAGGAGGAACCAGGTCCAACATATTATACACAGGGAAGATAAGTTGGTGAAGATAAGAAAGGTCTATTATGAGCTCAAAATATTTGGATAAAAAAAGGGGATGATAGTTACATTTGGTTCTCTTTGCTTTAGGCTAGATATTAGTTAATTTGAACAAGGGTCTATGATCCTTTCCTAAATGTCTAACACAGATTCCTTTTGCAAGACTAACCGGGCAAGTTCTAGCTAGGTACCAACAGTGGAACAATCAAATTTCCTCTCACTCTCTTGAAACCTCGTTACCGTATCAAATTATCGGACACCTAGTTCGACTGTTAGATTGAGGGTCATGCAGTGGTGCATCTCTATGTCATGAATAGAGCCAACACATACAACATTCATTATACCTATTCATGCAAGCATTCTTTTAGAACAGTATATCATTCATATTTAGCCATCATGCTTCATATTTCACTTTCATACTTTGGACAAGTTACGACACATGCCGGTTCAACAGTAAAGTAATCAGGCTCTTGGGGAAAAAGAACAGAAGCAAGAAAAACCCCTAAAAGAGGATCGTAAGTTGGGCTACTCAAACTTCACTCTAACATTCACATTTCATTTACCCACCCCCAACAAAAGAAGTATGCAATTGTCCCTAATGCATAAGAAATCTAAAAATAAGGTGGTAGGTGAAGCAAACCTGAGGCACAAAGCATCAAAAATCAACAAGCAGGCGGGTCTGATTTCTCAGAACCTGCGACCTCTGTAGTATGAACACCCTCAGTAGCACCCACAGAAATCTCTGCACCCTAAGTGGTGCTCCTCTCAACAACCTCCACTCTGGAACTAGATGCTCAGCAGGAAACTCTCGCGCCTGCATCTGACGGGTCTCCTCATCAATCAGAGAGGCTCTCCTGGCAGCCTCAAGATTTGTACGCTCCTTCTTTCTATCACGGGCATCATCACCCTCAGTAGCACGGCTAGAACGATGCCTCTTAGAAAGCTCACGTGGCTCAGTAGGCGGTGCAGTGGTGGTAGTGAATAGTGCAGCAAGCATTGTATCCTTTGTGAGCTCCACAGGTGCGGTCTCAGGCTCAGGTCCCCTCATCTCAAGTATACCATCAACATCTGCCCGCAGACTCGCCACAACCTCCTAAAGAGTCGTCAAATCAATGGTGGGGGTTGGGCATGCTAGAACTTTCAGATCAAATGCATCGAGGCGCTGGTGGACCGCTTTAATCTTCCGTTCCATTTGCTGAGCCACCCTCTTCTCAATTCGGTCCTCAACCTCGGCAATAGATTTCTTCATACAAGGCTGGATATGATGTAGGAAGTTGGCCATCTGGGTCTCTAACTTCTGGACCCTAGAAATCGGGACCAGTGCTGCTGATGGAGGAGTAGACCGGGAGGAGGTGCCCTACTAGTGCCAGGAAAATACTCGACCGGGGTGGTATCCGTGGGCTTTGAAGCGGCATGATCAGCCCCTTGGGCTAACTCCACCGTCTCTGCTAAGTTCTCACTCAACGGCTGCAAATCAACTCGGGGCCCTCTCCGTAGTGCCGCCACATCTCTAGAACGTGGCCGGTGCATTACACAACCCAAACGGCATCCTCTTGAATGCGAATGTCCCATAAGGGCAAGTAAATATGGTCTTCTGTTGATCCTTCGGTGCGATAGAGATCATATTATAACCCGAATAGACATCAAGAAAACAATACCATCCTTTTCCTCCGAGTCTATCTAACATCTGATCCATGAAGGGCATATGGAAATGGACCTTCTGTGTCCATGCATTCAACTTATGGTAATCCATACAAACTCTCCATCCGGTCACAGGCCTCATTGGAATAAGCTCATTCTTCTCATTAGGGACTACTGTCATTCCCCCTTTTTTGGGCACACACTAAACAGGGCATACCCAACTACTATCTGCGATAGGATATATGACTCTAGCGTCCAATGACTTAATAATCTCCTTCTTCACTACCTCTTGCATAGGTGGATTCAACTATCTTTGGTGCTCAATACTTGGCTTGTGATCGGGCATGAGTTGGATTTTGTGTGAACAAATACTGGGAGGATTACTAATAATGTCCACAATTGTCCAACCAATGGCTCGTTTGAATCTCTTCAATACTTCCACCAAACACTCATTGCACATTCAAATCTGATGCAATGATTACTGGCAAAGTGTCATCTCTTCCCAAGAATACATACCTCAGATGAGGTGGTAGAGCCTTAAGCTCTAATTTTGGGGCCTCCTCAATACATGGTTTCGCGGGTGGAGACTCGCAATCCTTCATATCTAACTCCAATTTCTTTGGTTTAAATTGATATTTGCCTCGTTCAAGTGCCGCAACCAAAGAACCATACTCTTAAATACCATCACTCTCAAAATTCATGATCACTGCCGTTAGCGCCTCAACACCAAGGCGCCCTTCAATTGGCACTTCAAATGTGCTCTCAAGCCTGTAAGATATAGTAGATACCTTTTGGAGCTCACCACTCTGTGTCATGGACCTACAAATATTTAATGTTGATTCTTCATTGTTCAACCTAAACTTCATCTGCCCTTTCTCCATATCAACCAAAGCGCGACCAGTGGCAAGGAACGGCCTCCCAAGAATAATAGGCACCTCAAAGTCCACCTCAAAGTCAAGAATCACAAAATCGGTCGGAAATATAAACGACTCCACCTTCACGAGCACATCGTGGAGTATCCCAATGGGCCTCTTCACCGTTTGATCGGCCATCAATAGCCTCATTGTCGTGGGCTTTGGGTCACCCAAACCCAACTTCTTGTAGATGGACAGAGGCATGAGATTTATGCTTGCACCTAGATCACATAGTGCTTTAGCAAAGTTCAATAATCCGATGGTACATGGAATAGTGAAAGTGCCCGGATCCTCCTTCTTTTGCAAAAGAGACCTTGTAACAATAGCACTACAATGATGCATTCAGTCATCATCCTCAAAACTTACCGATCTCTTCTTTGTAACCATATCCTTCTTGAACTTGGCATACCCATGCATTTGTTCCAAAGCTTCTATCTAAGGGACATTGATTGAATGTTTTTTCAACATAGTGATAAAACGCCGGTATTTACCATCTTCCATCTTTTTCACCAATATCTGAGGGAATGGTGGTGGTGGTCTAGGAATGGGGATCACCTTTTGGGGTACGTCTGCTTCTTTCACTGCTTTGTCCACCAATTCACCACTACTTTCAACTACCTCTTTATCATTTATCACCTCATCTTCTACTACAGACGGCATTGGTAGATGGTTTGCTTGCCTCCTCGAGTAGTGACTGGCATGCAATGTCCATCATTTTTTGGGTTTTGAATGGTGTTGCTAGGAAGAGTGTTTGGTTGACGCGGGTTCACAGTAGTAGATAATTGGGCCATTTGTAACTTAAGATGCTTGATAGAGACCGCATGTGCATCCACATTTTGCCCGATATTAGATTGATCACCTCTCAATTTCTTGGTGTGCTCATCACTAGCATCAAACCTCCTCATCATCTTTTGAAACATATCTTCAACTCGCGCCATACTACCTCCACCATCCCTAGGGGAAACCTCCCGATTTTGCGGAACATAGGGTCCACTCCGATCATTTTTGTTACCATAGTTACCACGGTTAAAGTTGTTTTCGCGGTTGTAGTTTCCATCTCGAACATATTGGCCCTCTCTGTTGTAATTCCCATAGTTCCGACCTTGATTTCCTTGACCTTGGTGCCAATTCTCCTGATTGGAGCCTTGGGCGTTTGGTCGGAAACCCCTCGTGTGCTCATTCACTGCATAAGTATCCTCTTCATAGTAGTAGTCATCTATTGGCGGTGGTGGTTTAGTCAAGTAGTTCACCACATTTACCTTCTCTGCACTTCCAGTGACATATTTCAATACCAACCCGAGCTCAGTTCTCATCTGAGCCATCTCTTCACGAATCTCATCGGCGGCCGAATTGTGTGTATCTTGCACTGCAAAGGTGTTTCTCCCAGTGTCTGAATTCCTAGTGCTCCAAGCCTTATTATTAAGGAAAGATTTTCTCCAACTTCTCTGCGATCTCTGCATATGTGCACTCACTAATAGTATCAAGCACTGCCTTATTATTATCATCTTGCCCCCGATAGAAGTACTCTTTCAACGACTCATCATTAATGCGGTGGTTTGGGACACCTCTTACGAACGTAGTAAATCTATCCCAAGAGCTACTCACCGACTCTCCGGGCAATGCCACAATGTTGTTTACTATATCTTTTTAGTTGAGCTTTTTGGACACCGGGTAATACCTTGCTAGGAACATATCCCACAACTGATCCTAAGTATAGATAGAATTATAGGGCAACTCAGTAAACCATATTGCGGCCTCTCCCATCAGTGAAATAGGGAACACTCTTAACCCAATGACGTTCATGTCCAAGTCCGGCCTCCCTACACAACTCGTGCACACCGACCTCAGTTTGGCGATGTGAGCATGTGGATCCTCAGATGGTAGCCCTGAAAACAAACCCCTTGCGGTGAGCATTTGCATCAAGCTACTAGTTACCACGAATGTGTGAACCTGTGGTAGAGGAGGTAGGACAAGAGGCCCATCAGAATTAGTGATATTCACGTTGCCCCTATAGAAATCTTGAGGGCGTGGGACGGGAGGTTGCATCCTCAAAGAATCATCAAGTGGATTTTCCGCAACCACTTGATTGTGAGCATCAAACGGTGGTGGAGGCTGATGATTGATCCCATCAATAGGATTAGCAGGGTTTTGTTGATTATTCATTCTATGGAGTGTTCGGTTCAGTTTAGGATCGTATGGAAGAATTGGTTCTCCTCGGCTCCGTGTACTTGGCATACAATAGAGCTAGACTTGAGAGAAACAAAAACAAAAGAAAAAAAGTAAAATTAGGAAATTGTTGACTAAAATTCAATAATGTTATTAAATTAATCTAATATCCACTTTCCCCTGCAGCGGCGCCAAAATTTGATACGCTCAAATTACACTTTCTTAAAGAAGTATAAGTGGTCGTATCAAGTAAAGAACCCAACAAGTAGGTTGGGGTCGATCCCACGAGGAAAATAGTTTAGACTTAACTTCAATGTACAATTACGTCTATTTAGTCAAGTCCTTTCCGAAAATAGGTAATTAAAGGAGAAGGGCTTTGTGAAACAAAAGTGTTTAATTATTTCTAAGTAAAAGAAGTAGCAAGAGTGAAACTTTAGTGTTTATCAAGTTGTGAGAGAAACTAGGGTGTAAGTGTTCCCCATAGGTTCATAACGCGGTAACTCTAGCTATAGCAATTCTTCCCTAGTGTTTTGCATGCAAAGTGGTAATTTAGGTATCTCTAAATCCTTGGTCTGTCATTTAGAGAGTTTCACCCCGTACCTTGTTCCGGCTAAGTGTGTGTAAGTTACTAACCCTTACCTTTACTTCATATTAAGCATCATATTTGATGTATGACTTAGTTATTACTTTGTACCAATCGAAACTAGCATATTAGATAGTATCCCACTAAATATATGTTGATAATTCTTTTCCTAATAACTACCCCCTTGGTCCGGCAAGTAGAAGTAAGGCGAGTTTTAAAGCCTGCACTCGTTAAAAAGTCTTCTAAGAAAAAATTATCAATGAATGCAAGAACCTATTTGAGAATTTTTATTAAGCTAGTTTTACTTTGTTAATCACCCATGGTTCCCACAACCCTAGTTCAAGATTTAGTTTCCCATGCCTAGAAGAACACAATTCATAGTTGATAAATAATAAACATGAAATTACTTTGACAAATTCGAAGAAAATACAGAAATTCAACTTGAAACAACAAAAATCACTTGGAAACTGATTCTGGAAACTTGATTTAATGCCCAAGTTGCAAAACAAATCTCCAAGAACAAAACTATGAAAAATTGAAAAAGAATCCAACCCCAAAAATGAGGTTTTAAACCCTATTTATTAAGACATTGTCCTAAAATAAAAGGAAATCAAATAAGGAAAGTTTGTCCAAAAACGCGGCTTCAATCGACGACCCCCACAGACGGTCCGTCGACTACCTCTATAAGTCCAGACTTAGCATCATTATTTAGCCTTCACTTTGCATCTTCTCTAATCCAATCGATGGACCAACAACACGGTCCGTCGATTCACTTACGGTCCGTCGATGTTTCTCGTCATTCCATACTTAGCTTTACTTCAACATCGGGTACTGGGACATTCTCTGATCAGATCGACGATTCAACAGGACGATCTGTCGATCGATCCTTTCGTAGCCCCACACTTGGTAAGAATTCCCCGAGTTGCTTCCAGATGCATGAAACTCCAATCGATGGTCACCATCTACGGTCCGTCCATTCGACGACGGACCGTCGATGGCCTTAGTGGGACAGCGCTGCACTAAATCTCCACAGCCTTCTGCGTTTTGGTTTTGGACAATTTTTCCTACAAAACAAAGATAAAAACATATTAAAATTACTACAAAAAGGCTCTAGAAATACACCAATCTTAAGGAAAAAGCATTGAAAGTACTGTGAAACCACGGTACATCATCAATCGATGATCCTCTGTCGTTCCACACTTAGAATCTTGAAAATTCAGGTACTGGAACCTTCTCTGAACAAATCTGAGGTTCACCAGTATGGTCTGTCAATCAATCGATGGACCGTTGTCTTCTCTCGTGGTTCCACACTTGGTCAGATTTCCCTAATCTTCTCTCTTAGCCTGAACTCCACATCGAAGGTCACCACCTACGGACCCTCGATTGAACAATGGGCCGTCGATGGCCTTCATAGGTCATCTTTTGCACTTTTTCAGCTGCCTTCTACCTTTTCAACCTGAACATCTTTCCTGCAAAACAAACACAAAAACTTGTTAAAACTACTACAAAAAGACTCTAGACACACATAACTCTTAAGCAAAATGCATTGAAAGCACCGTGAAAGCACGGTACATCACTGGCCACGTCCAGGGTGTAAGCTCATGGCGTGACAGACTTGGTATCAGAGAACAGAGTTCAAGAGTCCTATGGATTCTATGAATCCGTGTTGGTAGCGTCTTAGTCATCGGTGTGAAGCGCGCCACATCTATGATTAGGAGGCTACGATATTTAGGAAAATCACACTTCTTTCATATTCTTTTTCGTGCATTAGATTTTATCTCTAAAAGTCTCTCTGTAATTCTTGCTTACACATATTTTTTAGATATATCATACCTCCATGAAGAGCATTCAGAGGTCGACCAGCCAAAAGAAATATTGAGGGACAAGAGGTCCCTAATGCATCGGATGTGTAACCCCAAGGAGAGGTTACCAACGACGAATTCAGGGAATCCATCTTGATGTTACTTCAAGTAGTAACTTACCAACTCAAGAAACAGAGAGAAGCTCGACAAGAAGGGGCTGACACTTCGAGGGTTTGTGAGTTTTTGAGAATGAATCCTCCTAGCTTCACCGGATCAACTTGTATTGATATCCAGAAAACTTTGTGGAAGAGTTGAAGAAAATGTATGAGGTAATGCACGTGGTTGATGTTGAGAGGGTTGAATTAGCTGCATACAAACTGAAGAGTGTGGCTAGAACTTTGTTCGACCAATGGAAGGAAGGCACAACTGAGGATGCACCACATCCAAGTTGGCCTTGCTTTGAAGAAGCCTTCTTGGGGAGGTTCTTTCACCGAAAACTGAAGTAAACGAAGGTACGAGAGTTCCTCACCTTGAAACAATACTCCATGAGTGTTCATGAGTATTAATTGAAGTTCATCCAACTATCTCGCTATGCTCTGGAGATGGTGAAGGATATGAGGAGCTGAATGAGCTTGTTTGTTGCCGGTTTTGATCGTGCTTCAAGCAAGGAAGGTAAGGATGCCAAGTTGATAGGTGACATGGACATATACAAGCTTATGGTTAATGTGCAAAAAGTTGAATAGGAGAAGCTGAGGTACAAAGAGGATTACCAAAACAATAAGGCAAAGACAGTAAATGAGTGTGGCCAACAAAAAGGTGGTTCAAGTCGACTACAATTTTCAGAAACTAAAGGGGCATGCACCACAATCTGCTAGTGCACCTGCGCCCAGAAAATGAGGCTGGCCAAAATTCGCAGAACTTCAAGGCTAGACCGGGTCAGTCTCAAGGTAGTATGGCTCAAGTAGGAAGTAGGGCTTCTACATGTACTAAGTGTGGTATCCCAGGAAATTGTCGTGATGGCCAGACATGTTGTTAGAAGTGGGTTAAGAGGGTCACTTCATGAGAGAGTGACCCAAGAATAAGCAAGGTGGTCGAAATTAAGGCAATAGAGCTCAATCTTCATCAGTTGCTCCACCAGACAAGGTTGCACCTAGAGGAGCCACTTCTGGTACCGACAGAGGGGCAAACCGTCTTTATGCTCACTAGCCGACAAGATCAAGAGAACTCTCCAAATGTTGTTACGGGTATGATCAAAGATACACCCAATCATCCACCTCAAACTCTAATGGCCTTCTCCTAACATTCGTGTTGGACTTTTGGCGACTCTGTGTCATCTTCAATCTTTCTTCAATAACTTTCACCTTCTACATATCTTGGTGAAATAGATCTGGTCCTATCAACACCTGCTTCACCAACTTCGAACCACCAATTAGGAGATCTGCATCTTCTCCCATAAAGATCTTCATAAGGAGCCATTTGGATGCTCGAATGGTTACTGTTGTTGTAAGAGAGCTCAATGAGAGGTATGTGATCATCCCAATTTCCCTTGAAGTCGATCACACAAGCTCTCAGCATATCTTCTAAGGTATGGATATTATGCTCTGCTTCTCCATCTGCCTGAGGATGAAAAGCAGTGCTCAAGTTCACCTTCGAACCCAAACCTTTCTAGAATGATTTCCAGATTTGTATAGTAAATTGTGCACCTCTATCTGAAATAATGGAGACCGGATCTCCATGAAGTCTTACCACTTCCTAAAAGTACAACTTAACATAATCCTCGGCCGAATAGGTAGTCTTTACCGTTAAGAAGTGAGTTGACGTTGTCCTTTTGTCAAGAATCACCCAAATAGAATCATGTTGCCTTCGAGATCTTGGAAATCCTGTGATAAAGTCCATATTAATCATCTCCCATTTCTATTCCGAAAGTTCTATAGTCTGAGCCAAACCTCCATGCCTTTGGTGCTCCACTTTCACTTGCTGACAATTTGAGCATTTGGCTACAAACTTAGCAATATATTTCTTCATGCCTTCCCACCAATAAACCTCTCTCAAGTCGCGGTACATCTTGGTGGAACCCGGATGAATAAAATATCTGGAGCTATGAGTCTCCTCCAAGATCCTCTCTTCGAGTCAATCCACCTTAGGGACGCATAATCTGCCTTGGTAATTTAGCACACCATCTCTCCCTTGTTCAAAAGCCAATACCCTGTGCTTATGAAAACTTGCCTTCAAATCAAGAAAAATAGGGTCTTGGTCTTACTTCTCTTTCACCTCTGACACTAAGAACGACTTAGCCCCATTAGTCACCACTATTCCTCCTTCAATGGAATTCATAAGTCCGACTCCCAAACGTGCAAGTCTGTGCACATATTTCGCTAACTCCCTCTTTTCTTCTTCAACATGGGCGGTACTACCCATGTAAAACCTTCTTAAGGCATCAACAACCACATTAGCATTCTGGGTGGTAAAGAATACTCATGTCATGATACTCGAGTAATTCTAAGCACCTTCTCTGTCTGAGATTTAGCTCCTTCTTAGTGAATATATATTGGAGGATCTTTTGATCAATGAATATATCCTCATGAACACCATACAAGTAGTGACACCATATCTTTAAAGACAAAACTACAGCAGCCAATTCCAAGTCATGTGTTGGATAATTCTTCTCATGAACCTTCAACTGTTTGGAGGCATAAGCTATAACATTGTCATTTTGCATCAACACGCATCCCAAGCCAACTCTTTATGCATCACAATACACCACAAAGCCTTGAGTACCCTCTGGTAAGGTCAAAATTGGAGCGGTAGTCAATCTCTTTTTCAACTCTTGAAAGCTTTTCTCACAAGATTTAGACCATTGAAACTTGACTGTCTTCTGAGTTAGCTTGGTCAAAAGAGATGAGATATATGAGAATCCTTTAACAAATCTCCTATAATAGCCATTCAAGCCCAAGAAACTCCTTATATCTGTTGGATATGTGGGTCTAGGCCAACTTTGAACTGCTTCAATCTTCTGACTGTCAACTCTAATCCATTAATCAGAAACAATATGTCCTAAGAATGCCAAACTTAAGCCAAAACTCACACTTGGAGAACTTGGGATATTGCTCTTTATCTCACAAAGTTTGGAGAACAATTATGAAGTGACTAGCATGATCTTCTTCATTCCTTGAATAAATCAGTACGTCATCAATGAAGACGATCACAAACAGATCTAATTAAGGTTTGAAGACTCTGTCCATAAGATCCATGAATATTGAAGGAGCATTTGTCAAACCAAATGACATAACTAAAATTTCATAATGCCAATATCTCGTTCTGAAAGCTATCTTTGGAATATCACATTCTCTAACTTTCAACTGATGATAGCCTGATCTGAGGTCAATCTTAGGAAAACAAGAAGCACCCTGAAGTTGATAAAAAGATCATCTATACTTGGAAGAGGATATTTATTTTTGATGGTCACCTTATTCAAATGGCGGTAGTCTATGCACGTCCTAAGGGAACCATATTTCTTTTTCACAAATAAGACGGGAGCTCCCAAGGTGAGACACTTGGTCGAATGAAGCCTTTATCTAACAAATCCTTCAATTGCTCCTTTAGCTTTTTCAACTCTGCTGGTGCCGTTCTGTATGGCGGAATAGAGATAGGACGAGTATCTGGGATGATGTCTATACCGAAGTCTATCTCTCTTTCGAGAAGGACTCCGAGTAGATCATCAAGAAAGACTTCTGGAAACTCACTAAGTATAGGAACTGACTAAAAGGAAGGTACCTCAACACTTGAGTCGTTAACTCAGACTAAGTGATAGATACACCCCTTATAAACTAACTTCCTCGCCTTAAGGTACGAAATGAAACGACCCTTAGGTACTGTTGAACTAGTATCCCACTCTATGACTTGTTCATTTGGAATTTGAAACTTGACAACTCGAGTTCTGCAATCTATTGATGCATAACAGGCATGGAGCCAGTCCATACCTAGAATGACATCAAAATCTACCATGTACAATTCTACTAGATCATCCATGGTGTTCTTGTGATTGATGGAAACAGAACAATCACGATAGACTCTTTCCGCTAGAATAGACTGCCCAACAGGTGTAGAAACACAAAAGGGTTCACAAAGCTTTTCAAGAAGAATTTCAAACTAATTCGCAACATAAGGAGTTACAAAGGATAAACTTTCTCCTGGGTCTAACAAACCATAAACATAAAAAGTAAATATTAAAGTTTCACCCATGAACGGTGTTATGAGGTTTGGAAAGAAGGGTAAACTTAGTCCTCGGTATATTGGTCCTTACAGAATCTCAAAGAGAGTGGGTAATGTAGCTTATGAGTTGGAGCTACCGCAAGAGTTAGCGGCGGTTCATCTGGTATTCCATATTTCTATGTAGAAGAAGTGCTTGGGTGATCCTTCTTTTATAGTACCAACAGAGAGTGTTGGTATTAAGGATAATCAATCCTATGAAGAGGTTCCGGTTCAGATTTTGGAACGTCAAGTTTGCAAGTTGAGGACAAAGGAAGTTGCTTTAGGCAAGGTCCTTTGAAGGAACCAATTTGTTGAATAAGCGACTTGGGAAGTTGAGCAGGATATGAAGAAGAGATATCCACATCTCTTTGAATCCGAAGAAAATGCATATCAAGGTACTAAACTCTCTTCTTAATACGTTATAAGGCTATGTAAAAGCATGTTATTATTTGCTTTTTCTTGTTGAGTGCTGAAATGATGTTTCTACCCTTAGCTTAGTGAAAGGATTCTCATTCGAGGATGAATGTTCCCAGGGGGAGATATTGTAATATCTTGTAACTTAAATTAACTAAGAATAAGCTATGAAACAAAGAAAATCAATTTTGGGAATAAGTAGGGAAATCTGGAAAATTTTCAGCTTTTAAAAGTGAGTTTTGGTCATTTTCAAACGGCAACAACTGCCGGCTCAGGAAGAGTTTGGATTAGTTCTTTATATGGTTGGAAATCCCTTGGGATGTTTATTCCAACGCTGTTAATTTTGCAAAAATCCGATGACGTATGAGGGAGATATGCCTTTCTGATGATGGGCGGTTGAGCTGAGGAAAATCCAATCCGGATTTTAGCAAGGGTAAAGTTGTTTTTTCACCCTAGTATTTCCTAATCCGTTTTAAGGTTATATTAGGGGTAAAACAAAGTCCCAAATCAGCTTTAGATTAAACAAAACTAAGAACGCTTAGGGCTTGGGAGAAAAGAGAAAGACCAAGAATTTGTCCAAGAACACCAAAATTGTTGCGTGGATTTTGTCAGGAGTGATACCTATCGAGGTATGTGAGATAATTCGGTGTTGGTTCCTTTCACCCACACCCAATTTGCTTCAATTCATCAAGTTAGAGTATATAAAATGTTGAATATGCGAGTTCTTGATGAAAATTCGTTAAATTCTTGTTGGTTGAATTGTAGTTCATCTCTAGTAGATTTGATTCATGTTTACGAACTGTTTTTGGTCTAATCTATTGCGTAATGAGGTATTTCGTGATCCTAAATGTTTGGGGTGGGATCCATGGAAGTTTAGGAGGGTTAGAGATGAAAAAAGGAGAACCAACTTGGGAAATACCGTCTAACAACCCTTGGGCGCCGCGCCTGCTAGAGCCCCTAAGGACAGGCTCTGACTGATAGGCCCTGGCGCGCCATGCCAGCCAGAGCGCTTCAGACTAGAGTCTGTCCCTTAGGCTCTGGCGCTCCGCGCCTCTAAAAGCGCCAAGGTCGCTTGGAGACCCCGTTCTTTTCCTATCTTTTCGTACTAGTTCCTATGTGATGTACCTATCATTTCTAGTTGATTCAAAAACTCTAAAGTACATCTAAACATCATGAAATCATCCATAAACATAAGATCATGATCCTTGAATCCATAATGCAATTCAAGGGAAGTTAGAATCAAGGTTAAGAAAGTTAAGAAGTCAAGTTCAAAGCTATGAAGTGAGTTAAAGTAAAGCTTTCAAAAGTTCTTAGAGTCTTACTTAAACACTTTTAACTTCGTTTTAAGGCTCAAGTTTGAGTTAAGGAAAACAGTAAAGTTGAGTTCATTTCTCAAAAGGTATAAGGGGACTAAGTATTCCCAAGGAAGTTTATAAATGTTGTTACATTTAAATCAAGATGAAACTAAGTGTTCCAAAAGAGTTTTTGAATAAAAAGGGGAACATTTATTCCAAGAGGAGCTTTTTAAAGATAAAAAGAGTTGAACAAATTATATCAACTCAGAGGAAAGAGGCTATTTTAAAACCATGAGCTAAAATATATTTTTGGAGTAGTATTGAGCACTGATGTGGGGATGAGAGTTCAGATTAACTCAAGTCTCCATGTAAACCATGTAGTCATCATGGTATTAAGTCATAATTTTTAGATGATCACGTATATTAGCTAGTGGATCTACTTAGTTGAGGATTTCTTATGTGACGACAATGTATAGGACAGTTCTGGCAGCGTGGGCGAGACGTTGTATCACCACTAAGGCTCATAGTGGTGGTTGTCGGTTAGAGGAACCCCCACAGAAATTCTATTACTTTCATATATAAGTGAAGTTGAGTTTATTATTGTTTTATCTTCAATGAACTAAGTGTTTACACATTTTTACCAGTTTTATATATATTGCACATGTTTTTATTGCTTTATATTGAGTTGTTATCTTGTGATTCAAGCAGAGCCAAGGTATGTTCATCCTTAATCTATTTCAAGCTTTATAGATGTGATTAGCATTCCAACTCACTTACTCGTACATTCAATGTACTGATGCCAGTTGGTCTGCATAGTCTTATCATGCAGATGCATGTAACCAGGATCAGCACGCAACGCTTCTTTGATCCCGTCCGAGCTCCAGAATCATTGGTGAGCCTCCTTGCATTATGGAGGAATTTCTTTTCATTTGCTTTATTAGTTTAGTTCATTAGGATGCTGTGGGTTCTGTCCCACCATCCATCTCAATCAGTTTAGAGGCTTCGTAGAAAACTAGTAGTTCAATAGTCTTTACTTTTCATTTTTATGTTAAAGACTTGAGTTGCCATTTTAGTCGGTTTGAATGTTTAAATATTTAAAAGGGAAAATGCATAACTATCCCCTCAACCTATGCCCAAAATCCCAGAGACACATTTATACTATACTAAGGTCCTATTACCCCCTGAACTTATTTTACAAATAATTTTTTACCCCTTTTTCGGCCTATGTGGCACTAGCTTTTAAACAAATGTCAACATACACTAGGCCCACAAGATAGTGTCACGTAGGCCGAAAATGGGTAGAAAATTATAGATAAAATAACTTAAGGGGGGTAATAGGACCATAGTTTAGTATAAGTGTGAGAATTCGGGCTTAGGTTGAGGGGGTACTTGTACGTTTTTCCTTTTTAGAACATTCCAGATAGTATTATTGTGAAGTTTAGTTAAGTTCTATCATTCTTAAGTATGATTGTTGTCTTCCGTTAAGTTAAGTAAGTCAGGACAAGGGTTTGCTCAAGGCCAACAATGGTCACCGAGTACCGGCCACGCCCAGGGTGTAGGCTCCAGGCGTGACATAAGTTCAGGGGTGTAATAAGACTTAAGTATAGTATAAATGTGTCTCTGATATTTCGGGCATAGGTTGGGGGGTATTTATGCATTTTCCCATTAAAGAAAGAAAACAAATGGAAAGGTAGCCCACACGGATATACCGTGACAAACGCTCAATAACATCTCCTTAATGGTAGGGTTGCCCATTTCAAATCCGTCTCTCTCTTTCATTAAAACTCCACCCCACACTTGAAAAATGTTCCCATTTTAGATCAACAATAAGGTCCACCTCCTCAACATATGAATTATCCACATTCAACTGCATGTCTGCGTATATTCCTTTTCTTAGCTAACAAGAGTACAAGGAGTTCATCCTATTAACTTCTTCAAGTTTTTGCATCTCGTTCAAACTTCTTCTATTCAACTTACAATTGTGTTCTCTTTTTGTTGCAGAAGTAGCCTAGTCTTGACAGCTCTTAAATTTCTGTAGCCTCATGATTTTTCGGAAATGATCTTTACCTAGTATATATATAAAAGAGAACCCTAGGCCCGCCTGCATGGCACCACCACAAGCCAGGATTCTCTTTAGATTTATTTTATTTCCAAAACAAGCCTTCCTCTTTCATGAAAAGTTATGACTTTCATGAAAAATTGTGACTATTATGAAAAGTTATAAATTTTTTCATGAAAAGATGCAACTTTATGAAGAGTTGCGACTTTTATGAAATGTTGTGACCTTTCCGAAAGGTTGTAACTTTCATAGAGTTGTGACATTTCCGATAAGACACAATAATTATATTTTTACACTACCCTTTGTTGTCTATAAATAGACGGCTACATTTTGCATTCAATGGGCTCAACTTTTTTCATTATATTTCATTCTATTATTATGTATCCTAATATATTTTTTACAATCATTAGTTTATGCTTATATTATAATTGTTGTTTTTTAATATATGCATTAAACTTTTTCATTTATGTTTATGTAAAGTTATTGTGATAAGTATTTTTTAGTACAAATTAAATAACATATGTTAATTGAATATTCAAGCAAGTTTTCTCTACTGAAATTGTTGAAGGTACATTAAAGAAACCCTTTACAAATCTCAAATTTCTTCATTAACAACGTTATTCCTTCACAAACAAGGATATGATTTTATGTTCTTCAGAAAATTCTCTGAGAGTTAATAACTATACATACCCATATTTTTTTGTTTTATGTTATTATCTATTTTTACTAAATTGTATTAGTTGATATTATGTGTACCGTAAGGATTTAAAATTGATTGAAATGTTAGTAAGTTTTTTGAGGTATCTTATTTCAAAACATAGGAAATTTTCTGGTTAGAATGATTTGTTATTATCATTGGATATCTCATAGTTTACTCCCTTAAATATATATTTTTCTCGCTCTTTTGTTGTTTCCTTACAATTGTATTGATTATTTTTTGTGATATGCATATAATCTCACCATGACAAAGATCTTCGTCCTTTTAATGTTTTTTTTCCTTTCTCATTCAACTCTTTTAAATATTTTTGACATGAGATATGACTATTTTAGTCAAGCTTAATTTAAAGAATATGAAACAAAACATACTGTAAATAAAAGTAATATCTTAAGCTACAAAAAATATGTCTATTAACATAGATTTCTTGTTCTTCATTTTCCAAGTCATTGATGAGCATTCAAATTATCTAGGTTAGACTCATTTTTAATTTTTTAATGTTTGCTCTAGAATCCAACATTTTAATCTATGTGTACTTTCATTATGCAACAATCATATATAAATATTCCTAAAAATATCGTAAAGTTGCATTGATGAAGCACCGAAAGGGTCTTCCGCAGTTTAATGAAGAATAAATTTCTATAAGGGTCAACAATATTATTTTGTTGTTGTTCCAAATATATTTTTCTCCTTCTATAAATGTTTCTTTGAATAACAAAGTAATAATAATAAAAAGTGGTGAACATTTGACCTCAGACAAGTAGATTGTCTCTAAAAATATTATTTATGTTGTTGCGGTGTACATTTTTTGACGGTCATAACTTATTTATAACTAATATTGATTATCAAAAACTTTCACATAAATTTTCTTACACAAGGAGTTATGATAACCATAAAATTATGAGATTCTATATTTTCCATGTATAAAAAAAGAAAAAGTGATTCTTAATCGCTACATAAAAACATGACTCAATTTTAACAAGACAATTATATCATCAAACATATAATATGATAAATTATGTAAAAGATAAAAATATTTAGATATGAAGATATTTTTATTATTAATTTTATATTTACAATTTTTTGATATATGTGATAATGTGAAATCATGTAATTTCTCTATAAATGTGATAAACACCTACAAAATTTATTTTGTTTTCTTATAAAAGTCGATCATTGGTAAAGTTGTTCAAAAGGTTAGAAAAATATTTTCACGTGGATAAATTACCTAGTTCTAATATAATAAAAAATGCATACTTTTTACAAAAAAACTTTTGGAATTTTATCTAAATGAATCTCAAAAGAAATACAACAGTCATGTGGTCCTAATACCTAGATCAATTAAAAAAAGAAAACAAACATAAGGGTAGCCTACCTGGATGCCCCGCGACGAACTCTGAATAACATCTCCTTAATTAATAATAGGGTTTCTCATTTCTAATCCGCCTTTCTCTTGCAGTCTAACTCTACCCCACACCTAAAAAATGTTCCCAATTAGGATAAAAAAGAAGTTCTACCTACTCATGCTATGGATCATAAACATTCATGGTCATGTGTGCGTGTAATCCTTCCTCACCTAACAAGAGTACATGGAATTCATCCTATTGACTTCTACAAGTTTTTGTATCTTGTTTAAACTACCTCTCTTCAACTTTCAATTGCACTCTCTTCTGATGGCTGATGTAGTCTAGTCTTGATAGCTCTTCACATTTTCTTAGCCTCATAATTTTTTGTAAACGATCTTTATGTTAAAACGAAATTGAAAATGTGTAGTTTTCTTTGTTGATATTTATGTTTTCTACGAGTACTAAATGGTTCCCTTCCCTCCTTATATGTTGGATAATGTATTGTTTCTCTTGAAGATTTTGTTTGATAGCTTCTAGTATGTATATCTTATGGCACACATTTCATGTGCGTCCCCTCCCCCCATTACACACATTTTTCTCTCGTACAATAAAGGCTCATTCAGATTCACGTTTCTTTTATTGTATTTATCTCTATCATTCTATTATATAATTCTTTCTTTGCATTCCATTTATTCGAATTCATTAGTCTCTATTACTTTATTTTTACAATTTAAAGAATTCAAAACGTCCAATGATTTACCAGCAAAAACAAAATGTTTTTTTTATTTTGTTAGTGTTTGTATAGAGTTCAGTATGGTTGTTATATATTGTGCCGAATGTATTTAAGATAAATCAATATGTACGCCTTTTTATTGACTAGTCTCTGAGCACATGTGTTGCACATGTTTGTCATAATTTTTTTTAGATTTATAAAAATGATTATGAAAACTTACATGTAATGATTGATAAAGAAGTTAGCAAGTTAAATTGATACATGGCCTTTAATCATCTCATCCCTTTTTCTTAAAAACCTAATGGGAGAAGCCTATTGAGATGTTCCTAATTTAAATATCTTTCTTCATCGATCGGCAATTTTCATACTAAAAGTATACACAATGAACACAGATATTCAAAGTAATAAAGCGATAGGTAATTATATGAATCAAAACTAAAGGGCGTAGCTGAAGTAGGTCGAACATTTTTGAAAAATTTATACACTAATTTATTTAAGAAAAAAATAAATAAATTTTGTTTTTGCTTTTTCTTAAAATACCCATGGACGTCAATTTTAATACATTAAAATATAGTACTCATAATATTTTTTCCAATCAAATTTATGTCACATCGAAATTTTGGAATTCAAATTTCTAAATTTTAAGTGTATATGAATTTATGTGACACAATTGGATGATTTAACATTCACAATTTACATCATCCTGGCTGGTCAGAATATTCTAATATGTCACAAAGTGCAATCTTTTTAAAACGAACTTTCGAACTTTTACTAAATTGAATCTCAAAAGAATTACAACAGTCATCTGGACCTAGTGCCCATATCAATATAAAAAGAAAACAAATAGAAGGGTATCCCACACGGATGTCCTGCGACAAACGCCTAATAACATCTCCTTAATGGTAGGGTTTCCCATTTCAAATCTGCCTAAGTCTTTCATTATAATTCCACCCTACACATGAAAAATGTTCCAACGTAAGATCAACAAGAAGTTCCACCTCCTCGTGCTATGAATCGTGAACATTCAACGACATGTGTGCGTCTATTCCTTTACTCAGCTAACAATAGTACAAGGATTTTATCCTATTAACTTCGGAAAGTTTTTGCATCACGTTTAAACTGCCTCTCTTCAAATTGCAATTGTGTTCTCTTTTTATGGCAGAAGTAGCCTAGTCTTAATAGCTCATCAAATTTTTGTAGCCTCATGATATTTTGTAAGTGATCTTTATGTTAAAACGAGAATTGAAAATGTGTATTTTCCTTTGCCATTAGCCATGTTTTCTATTTAATTTGCTGATTGGTTCCCTTCCCTCCTTATGTGCTTGATAATTTATTATTTTTCATGGAGATTATGTTTGATATCTTAGTATGTCTCTTATGGCACACATTTTATGTAGGTTTTTTTTCTCTCTCTCCCCACCCCCCTCTTTTCACATTTTTCACTTATGTGATATAGTCTCAATTAAATTCACGTTTCTTTTGTTGTTTCTCATTATATATTAAATTTTGTTTATAATTCTTTGTATGTATTCAATTTATTCGAACTCATTAGTCTTTATTACTTTATTTTTATAATTTTGAGAATTAAAATTTTTTTATTCTTGATTTACCGGCAAAAATAAAAGGTTTTATTTTATTAGCTTAGTGTTATTATATACAGTTCAGTATGGTTCTTATTGTGCTAAAAGTCTTTAAGACAAATCAATGTTTGTGCCTTTTAATTGACTAGTCTTTGGGCACGTGTGTCTCATATTTTCATTAGATAGATAAAGTTAATATTTTTTTATGAAAACTTGCATGTAATGATTAATAAAGACGTTAACAAGTACAATTGATACATGGAATTTAATCATCTAATCAATTTTTTTCCGTAAAATCTAATGTAAGAAGCCTACTGGATGTCCCTAGTTTTCATATCTTTGTTCATTGACCGTCAGTTTTCTTAGAAAAAGTATACACAATGAACATAAATATATTAAAAGTAATAAAATGATAAGTAAAGTATATGAATCAAAACAAAAAGGCGTAGCTAAAGTAGGTCAAATATTTTTGAAAAAGTTATACACTAATTTAATTAAAGAAAAAACAAAATAAAATAGGTTTATTTTCTTTTTATTAAAAAACCAGTGCACCTCAATTTTTATTTATTAAAAGAATTTACTCATAATATTTTTTCCAATAAAATTTATCTTACATCAAAATTTGGGAATTCAAATTTCTTAATTTTGAGTGTATATGAATTTATGTAACACAATTTGATGATATAACATTCATACTTCACATCATCCCTGTTCATTAGAATATTCTAATATGTCACAAAATACACACTTTTTAAAAACAACTTTTGAACTTTTATTAAATTGAATCTTAGAAGAATTACAACAGTCATTTGAACCTAGTGTCCATATCAATTAAAAAAAGAAAACAATTGGAAAAGTAGCCCATCCGGATGTACCGTGACAAACGCTCAATAACATCTCCTTTATGGTAAGGTTTCCCATTTCAAATCCGCCTCTCTCTTTCATTATAACTCCACCCCACACTTGATAAATGTTCCCACTTTAGATCAACAAGAAGTTCCACCTCTTCAAGATATGAATCATCAACATTCAACGGCATGTGTGTGTATTCCTTTTCATAGCTAACAAGAGTATAAGGAGTTCATTCTATTGACTTCTTCAAGTTTTTGCATCTCGTTTAAACTTTCTCTCTTCAACATACAATTTTGTTCTCTTTTTATTGCAGAATTAGCCTAGTCTTGATAACTCTTAAATTTCCGTAGCCTCATGAATTTTTATAAATGATCTTTATGTTAAAACAAAATTTGAAAATGTCTAGTTTTCTTTGTCAATAGCAATGTTTGCTAGGTAATGCTAATTGTTTCCCTTCCCTCATTAAATGCTGGATAATGTATTGTTTTAACTGAAGATTGTGTTTGATATCATAGTAGGTTTGTTATGGCACATATTTTATGTACGTTTTTTTGTCTACCCCCACCTTTTCACATTTTTCTCTCATACGATGGAGGCTCATTTAAATTCAAGTTTCTTTTGTTGTGTTTCTCTATATTATTCTATGTATAATTCTTTCTATGAATTCAATTTTCTCTAGCTAATCAGTCTCTATTACTTAATTTTTATAATTTTGATAATTCAAAATGTTCGATTCTTGATATACCGGCAAAAACAAAAGGTTTCATTTCATTAGGTTTGTGTTTCTAAATAGAGTTCAGTATGGTTGTTATTGTGCTGAGAGTCTTTAAGATAAATCTATGTTTGTGCCTTTTAATTGATTATATTTGGGGACATGTCTCATTTTTTTTTATTTATTAAAATGATACAATTTTATTAAAATATGCATGTAAGACGTTGGCAAGTAAAATTGATACATGGCATTTAATTATCTCATGATTTTTTCATAAAAACCTAATGTAAGAAGCCTATTGAGATGTCCCTAATTTAAATATATTTCTTTATCGACCGTCAATTTTTTACTAAAATTAATTTGAAATATGCACAAATAGTCAAAGTAATAAACCGATAAATAAAGTATATGAACTAAAATTAAAGGACGTGGCTAAATAAGGTCAAATATTTTTGAAAAAGGTATACACTAATTTAATTAAAGAAAAAAATAGATATTTTTTAACCTTTTCTTGAAATGCCCATGCACATCAATTTTTATATATTAAAAGAATGTACTCATAATATTTGTTCAAATAAAATGTATGTCACATCAAAATTTTTGAATTAAAATTTCTAAATTTTGAGTGTATTGAATTTATGTGACAGAATTGATGGTTTAATATTTACACTTTACATCATCCTAGTTCGTTAGAATATTCTATTATGTCACTAAATGTACAACTTTTTAAAAACATCTTTTGAACTTCTATTAAAATTAAATCTCAGAAGGACTATAACAGTCTTGATCTAGTTCCTAGATCAATTTAAAAAAAAAAATAGAAGGGTATTCCACCCGGATGTCCCACGACAAACTCCCAATTACATCTCCTTAATGGTAGGGTTTTCCATTTTAAAATCTGCCACTCTCTTTCAGTCTAACTCCACCTCACACCTGAAAAATGTTTCCACTTTAGATCAAAACAAAAAGTTCCCTCTACTCAGGCTATGGATCGTGAACATTCAAGGTCATGTGTGCGTGTTTTCCTTTCCTCAGCTAACAAGAGTTCAACGAGTTCATCATATTGGCTTTTGCATATTTTTGCATCTCGTTTAAAGTTCCTCTCTTAAACTTTTTATTGTGTTCTCTTTTGATGGCAGAAGTAGCATAGTCTTGATAGCTCTTCACATTTTTGTAGCCTCATGATTTTTTGTAAATGATCTTTATGTTATAACAAAATTTAAAAATATGTAGTTTTCTTTGTCAAGAGTCATGTTAGCTATGTAGTCTACTCATTGGTTCACTTCCCTCGTTATATGCTTGATAATGTATTGTTTTTCTTTAAAATTGTGTTTGATATCATACTATGTCTCTTACGGCACAAATTTTATGTACGTTTTGTGTCCCCTCCCCCATTTCACATTTTTCTCTCATGAGGTAGAGGTTTATTTAAATTCACATTTCTTTTGTCGTGTTTCTCTGTATCATTCTATATGTAATTCTTCTTAACCATTTAATTTATTCGAACTCTTCAGTGTCTATTCCTTTAATTTTATAATTTTGAGGATTCAAAACGTTCGATTCTTGATTTAACGTTAAAAATAATATGTTTTATTTCATTAGGTTAGTGTTTGTAAATAGAGTTCTGTATGGTTGTCATTGTACTAAATGTCTTTATGATAAATCCATCTTTGTGTCTTTTAATTGACTAGTCTCTTGAAACATGTGTTGTACCTGTGTCTCATATTATTTTCAGATTTATAATAATGATTAATTTTTTATGAAAACTTGCATGTAATGATTAGTAAAGACGTTGACAAGTACAATTGATACATGACCTTTAATCATCTCATAGTTTTTCTTAAAAACCTAATGTAAGAAGCCTATTGGTATGTCCCTAGTTTAAATATCATTCTTCATCGACTGTCAATTTTCTTACTCAAAGTACACAGAACGAACATCGACATTCAAAGTAATAAAGTGATAAGTAATGTATATGAATCAAAATTAAAGGATGTAGCTAAAGTAGGTCGAACATTTTTGAAAACGTTTTACACTAATATAATTAAAGAAAAAACAAAATAATTTTTTAATACAGATTGACCAACAATTCAAATCAAACTGATTTTTTGTATGAAATACAATTACATCGTGAATATTGCATTAAGGTAAAAATTATCTTAAACTTTAGATACATATTCAACTTTCACGACTGCTACATTTCTCCCATAAATTCTCTATCAATGCATTATGGAGTCCAAAATAAACAATTTATTACTTGTTTTTTTATGTGGAGCTAAAATTATTTAAATTAATAATTTCATCTTGTATCCAATTATATTGCATACTAATTTACTCCCATGTTCCATTTTAAACTTTGCAACATGTATTTTAATGTTCATTAAAATGTATAGTTTAGTCATTTATCCCTATAACATATATAAAGGTTAATTGTTTTAATTATCATGTATTTTTATGCAATCTTCATAGTGAAAATAATTATAATTTTAAAGTAGATATTTAAAGTTAAAAAAAAAAACTTTTGAAAATCAAATTAGACAAAATTAATTATATGGGATGAAAGTGGTATACTTTTCAATAATATGTTATCAGATATTATATTACTCAGAAAATAATTGTAAATATTATCGACTTAATTAATAGTATTGTATAATTTAAATAATATTCAAAATAATTCTAAATTACATATTTAAATTGCTAATATTTTTTATAATAAAAAAGAAAAAGAATTGTTTTTAAATGTTATATTGCATTTGAAAATAAATTACAAATAATAAAATCATAATTAACGACATCATAAAATTAATATTTAAATAATCAAAAGTG
This sequence comes from Solanum sitiens, assembly GCA_016801875.1. Lineage (NCBI taxonomy): Eukaryota > Viridiplantae > Streptophyta > Magnoliopsida > Solanales > Solanaceae > Solanum > Solanum sitiens. Next base: position 230,507 of record JABWTJ010000603.1, read on the forward strand.
AAATAGTGAGGTGACTAGTAGTTCTCCAAATTTGGAGAAACTACTATTCACCTCTTTATATATGGAGTAGTCCCCTAACCGATGCCCAAAATCTCAAAGACACTCTTATAATCTACTAAGGTCCTATTACCCCTCCTGAACTAATTTTATAAATAATTTTCCATCCATTTTTGCCTGCGTTGACACTATCTTCTAGGCCCACTGTGTGTTGACTTTTTTTCAAGCTAGTGCCACGTTGGATGAAAAGGGGTAGAAAATTATTAATAAAATAAGTCCAGAGAGTTAATAGGACTTTAGTATAGTATTAGTGTGATTCTGGATTTTCGAACATAGATTGTGGGGGGGGGGGGGAGTACTTATGCATTTTCTCTTATTATTATTATTACTAGTATACATACCCGCGCGATGCGCGGTTATTTGATAAATATAATCATAATAGATTTATTGAACAATTTCAAAATCAAATTTATTATAAAATAATATTGTAATATTTATATGAAAAAATATTAGTATATTTAACATCTGGGTAGATTATAATAGTTGATAGTAAATTAATATATACACTTAGTTATTACCAAATTTGTTATATACATATATTTATTTTATTTTTTTGTATTTTATTATGTTACAAATTTAACAAATTCAAAGGATCCTCTTGTATGCATTTATTAGTATAATGTATCAAATTATTGTTTTTTTTAGTGTCTAGAATTCAAATAGTGATTCTAAAGTACTTATGTTTCGTTTTGCATTATGATGTATTTGATTTTAGTTGTAATAATTGATATTACGTACGTATGGAATTAAAAATATATTTTTCATCTAATATTTATCAAAATATTAGCTACCTGACCTTATTTATAGTGTGATTTTTTATCTCAAGATTAAAAATTTGTTTGAATTGACATATCAAGTACTTATAATTGTTTTTAAGTGTTTGAATAAATTTTTTAAAAAATTATTAGCACTAAAGTTTTTGGTTAAAATGATAAAAATTAAATTCAAATCCACATATTAAGATTTTTTCTAATTTATAATTTTTAGCTAAATATTAAGTGATAATAATAATAAGTTTTTAAGACCTTAAAAGTACATAGTCCTGCTTCATTTAAATTTTACATGTGTTTCATAGTTTATGAACATGATGAGTTGGTGGGTGAACTTTCTACTTCTCTAACATGAATATTATCATCTATTCTTTTATCGTCCATCTATTTTAGAAGTGGATCACCCTCAAAATGGGGTTGGTTTCATTCATTTCCTACACAAAGACGTTGAAAGTGAAATATAAATATATATCAAATGTACCTTATTATGAAGACAAATTTTGATATAATTATCCAAAAAAAAAAAAGAAATACAAAAAAACAACACATAATCCTCTTAAAATTACATATTCATGAGAAGAAACAAAATATAAGTATTAGTTCGTACTTTGTACTTTGAATATAGAATATGAATGAATACTTCCAATTCTTCGTTGCTCTTTGCTTACCTTCGACATTTGAGAGATTCTTCTCTAATTTCGCCTTATGACTCCAATACTTTGGTTAAGTCATAAAATATAACACTTTAAAAATGTGCAAATAATAAAAATTCAAAACTGAAATAGTAGTTAACATAATATATACATCAATTTCAGTAGTGTGATCTTTGAAGTGAGTAATGAGAATATTCTGTATGATAATGCATGAGACTTCAGAGAAATGGGAATGAAAAGATGTATATTTGAATTTGAAAATTACTGGAAAATTTTGAAAATAAGTGGGATAAAACATAGGGAGTTGTAACAATTTTAAAACGGTTTGAAAATAGATTTTAAAATTTTATCTAATAAAACTGATTAACCACTCTAAATTCAAGTTGGCAAACAATTAATTAAATTAATTTGTTAATTCAACTTTTATAAATAATGGAACTGCCATTTTATTTTTTTTTAAAAAAGGTTTACAATTTTTTTTAGAAAATATCAAATATATCCTAGATTAAATGGTTTTAAAAAATCAATTTTTACTAATTTAGATTTGTAATTTTTATTTTTAACTTTCAGATTTTAAATTAATTTAGTTAATTTACATGTCTATTTTTCTTTAAATTAGGAGGATGTGGAAAGGTTGTTAAAATTTAAAATACCTTTCCACAAAAACAGGACCACATACGTTATTTGTAGATTTTTTACAAATAATTTATGTTTATTATTATTATTATTATTATTATTATATATTTTTATTTTTCTTTAAATTAGGAGGATGTGAAAAGGTTGTTAAAATTTAAAATACCTTTCCAAAAAAAAAGGACCAATAATAAGGATATTCAAAACTCCAAAATATTATATAATACATAAAGATCTTTGCTACAATACTTTCAAACTTCTCATAAGTTTTTCTTCCAGTGAAGAACCATTTTAAATTAGTGATAACATTTATTCTCAAAAGTCTGAGGAAAAAATGAAGAAAAAAAATGTTGAGTTATGTATTTCTTAAATATAATAGAAAAAAGTCTAACCTTTACAATCTTTACCACCAATTAGAATCTGTCGACTTTCACACCAGTTACTATCAGCAATCATGTGATACAAAGTTAATATATAAATATTTTTGCTATAAAAGGAGCAACTAACGAACGTCACTATGAAGTGGATAACACTAATTGATAATACGAGGTCATTTCTTCGATTCTTCCATTCTAAAATTTATTTTAAAGTCTTCTCGACAAAACCCTTCCTCTGCTTTGCTCTTGGTGTTGTAGTCTTCCATTCTCATAAATTCATTTAACTAACTCAAGAATACAAAATTTTTTCATATGAACTATATGTACAAAAGTTGAGCACAATAGAAATATTACGGATAATAGATCTCAAGTCATATAGGAATATCATTGTCATGAAAGATGAAATTGTTGTCAATAAAAAAAGAATTTCTTGCCCATATGACTCATTGAACTGCACAAGAATGTAAATTCAAAACATGATATAATTAAAATCAGATTACCATACATCACGTTTGATCGATCAAATTTACTTGAAAGACTCATGCTTCTGCTGTATTTTTGCTGCATTAAAAAAAAAGTGGTATTAGAAGAATGTTAAACTACTTGGGTCAGTATCACATAATTCATCGCTTCAAAGATGAGAAATTTTTTTTCAAAGTTATGTTGTTTTAAATGCTAATGGAAATCGTTTGTTTGCCTCATCTCTAATAACATCAGCCTACCGTATCTTTATCATCCTTTGAATTTCTTTCCACATGCTCAATAAAAATATGTATAAATAATTGAAAAATAAGTTACTCTTTTACTGTTTTTAAGATAACTGTTATCACTTATCCCTAAATATTTGACTTTATCTTATATTACGTCAACTTTTGAATTTTACTATTTTTATCAAAGTAAACATTTAAATAATAATTTATTCATTTAAAATTATTTGTTAATAATGTTTTTTTCCACCTCAAACTTAAAATCAGATTTTTTATAATAATAATAATAATGATAATAATAATAATAATAATATATATTGAAAATTCTAAATTGAAAATTACTACATTTTATCAAAATTAAAATTTCAAACCAAAAAAACATTATTATTATTATTTATTATTTATTATTATTATTTTTATCTGCAAATAAGTATTATTAAAATTTATTTTTTAATACCAAAAAATTATTATTATTATTATCTGCATTTATTTTTCTATAAATAAGAAGGTTTTGAAAAGATAACTGAAAAAAAATATAACCATATTTTTAGAAGGATTTAAAAGAAAAATCAGTAATGGTAAAAAATTAGAAAAGGATGTAAAATCATTTTTCAAAAAAAAATATTAATTTACTATTTAGTCCTTTTGCATATAACTAATATATAATTTTTTTTAAAGAAATCAATTTTTTTGTGGTGCTAACATGTGGGCTGTTCACCTCTCCTATTATATATAGGGAATCTTACATAAATATACTATAATAAAAAAATATTTACCATTTATAGCAATAATATTTTTTTTCACTTGATCATTTTTAATTCATTTATAATACAAGTTTAATTCATATTACAAAGAACAATTTTTATTCACATATAATACAAATTTTAATGATAAATAATTCATTTATCACACATTTTAATACACTTATAATTCAATGTGCCAAATTTTTACCAAACAAACATAATATACTTTAAAAACAATTATAATTCATATATATTGCATACATAATTCACTTTTAATACATATTGCAGATTTAACATAATATTGCTATAAATGGTAATAAATAAAAAGTATTGCTAAAATCATAATTATTTATTAAAATGTATCAATTCATGTAATTTTTCCATATATATATATATAGAGAGAGAGAGAGAGATTATTATTATTATTATTATTATTATCATTATTATCATTATTATTTATTTATTTATTTATTTTAATGATTATAAAAATTGTTATTTTGCTATTATTATTATCTTCAACATTTTCATTTACAAATTTGAAAATTACTTACAACCCTCAACTTAGTTTAAAAAAAAGGGAAAAGTCTCTCAAATTCGGAAAAATACTTGTATATTTGAAAATTAAAAGTTGGGCTCACCAATGTCACTATTGTTAAAAAAAATTATCATTTGTGTAATTATTTATTAATATTCTTTGCAAAATCATTTTATACGTGTAGCCAACGTTCTCGTCTGACGTCTTCATATTTTGAACCAATTTTAGTGAAAATTCTTACTCCAACCTTGATTTTAGGTAGTCATTTTCCACGGTAAAACAAGCCAGGCCAACCATATAAATTAGAGGCTTGTTCATTCATAAAAATCAAGAAAAAAAAAGGAAGTCAAATTGTAGAAGCATATTAGCAAGATAGTTAATAACTATACGATTATTCTTTGTTAAAAGCATACTCAAAATTGTTTCTATGTAAGTATATAATGAATATCTTTCTTTTTCGTCATATATTTTTTTATCTCTTTTGTGAGATAGCACTAACTGTGTTGTTGTGTTGGATTTATGAAACTTTTATGCAGCTAAAAAAGTTCCACAAATAAACGAATAGGTTTCAACTAATCTGATGTATTAAAATGGAAAGAAGGTTTTTTTCCTTTAATACAACTTATTGAATTATAAAGATGCATTGTATTGCCTTTTTTACAAGGAGCTTTAATTTTATCTTATAATAGTTTTCTATTAGTACATTTTGAAATGCATGTAATTATGGATAGTGCGGCCATTTTTTTTCTCCTGCACCATCTATAGCTATCCAGGAGCAAACTAAAAACCTAAAAATTTGCTACTGAAATAGAATTCAAGTTTTTTGATGTTCCTATCACTATTATGGAATTTCGAAGGAATTTATCGCAACTCCTTATAAATACTTAACTTATGCTAAAACATAAAAATATAGAATTCAATATCTAAATAGCCACTTAACTTATAATAATGAATTACCTG